>KE372622.1:108044-118972 GCA_000418225.1 Zizania latifolia | reverse complement strand
TATTAATTAGTATTGAAATCGAAACAGTATACCACTTAATACATATCAGTTTGAGTGTTAAAATAATACAAACTGACGGTACTTGAATAGAATTGATAATCTTGGTACCAACGACTGATGTGCATGCATGGTGATGAAGCATGCCTAGGGGCCAGTAGGGAGAATACTGTGAATGGGTTATTCGGCTGATAAGATGTGGGCATCAAATGCTGGCTAGTTGGTTGCTAATTGCCATTCTTATCTTCAGTTTAACTCGGAAAAGCTTGCTGATCCGAAGGTTCTGCCCCCAAAAAAAACCATTAGCTAATTATTCGTCTTTCTGCTTATTTAGAAAACTGCAATATGCTACAACTTTTGGGAGATGTATGACAGTTATGACAATATAAATAAGTAAGTTCAGGCTTATGTGAGTGTGAAATTATTAGGATATCAGATAACAAGTCCACGATAAGCGACGAATTTTGGTGTTTAACACCGCACCTATATATGCCCAACTTGGTCTTTTGTCCCCGGTCCTACTTGGATGTTGTCCAGGCCGAGGGATTTGTGTTCATCGTATTGCTGAATTTTTTACTGGTAGAGGCACCTGAAAAAACTAATTATAAAAATGGACAACTAGATCAGCGTGTTACCTTATTGCCAATGGATGTTACGTTGACTGGCTGTCATGCCGACAGCCTGGTCCTGATCTAGTTTTATTTCTGCAATTAGTCTTATTATATGTCTATCTGTGAAATAAGTTTTATAAAAGAGTTGCTGAATAAAATTTAGACCATATTGCATAGTGCCTATGGTCTTAACTGTTACACTACTCACACATCTAGGAGAAAAATAATAAAACCGCATTCTCTTTAACATGTGAAATCATCCATGCATATATCATTTATGCACCTCACCCCTCTTCAACATGTGAAACCATCCATACATATATCATTTATGCACCTCACCCCTAATCATCTCCCCTCCTCTGTCTCGGTTTGGTTGATACAACTTTAACTTTAATATATATGCTAGACATAGAGTTTATATAATAAAATAAAATAATTTTAAAAAATTAGGTGTCCTAACTCTTAACTAAATACTCTTAATCCATACGTAACTCCAGATTTAAGATTTCTTAAAACTAAATTTAACTACCTCTAAGATTGCTAGAGCTATGACAAACGGGTCATTAACTAATGATACGGCATATCGAGCAATCAGGGCGTAGATTGCATTGGAGAATGAGGTTATTTTTCACAAACAATCGCAGCATGAGAGGGGCACCCACACCTAATGGAAGCAATCAGAGCTGCATGCCCAAGCCGGTAGCTAGTGCTTGCTGATGTGCCCAGTGCTCCGTGCCGGCATGGTGCGCTCCAACAGGGTTTGCATCGCCTCGCCTCGCCTCGATCGCCTCGGAAAATTGCTCGGCTTTAGCTGCATCCTCCTCTCATCAGCTGCAAGTGCAACGATCCATCTCTGAAAAGTAATCTGGTTAGTTACTTACTTGCCCTGCTCGTCTCAAATTAGCTGGTTAATCACGTAGCATCCGGTTTGGTGATTAATACCAATGGCTCAATGAGCAGTAAGTCACTGGTACGAGATTAATTATGAGAGATGATTAAAAGATATAGTAGTGATTAGTGAGTAGTGGTCTCCAGACTCTGCCACTACGTGTTATACTAGGAGTACTAGGCGTACTAGGCTAAGCATATGAAAAGCTGGACACAAAGAACCTTCTTCTGATCGATGGATGGATCGATCTGCGTCAGAGTTCTATCCATCTAGCTCGGTATCTCGCGTTCGCGGCTTCGGTTCTCTGTGTCTTTCCGCCTGTCATCCAATTCGATCGCAGCCTAGGCTACTGCCAGGCACAATCCAAGATGAATTTGTACACCCCACTATAAAATTCACACATATACAGCATGAAAGCTGCCATGCATGTCCAGTGGTGTATACACTGGACAATGTCCTTGAGGTTTTCTTCCTGGTAGGGCTAGGAGCACGGCTCCAAAAATTGTTGGAAAAAAGACTGGTTTGGGGCGAAAATTTGGCTATCCATTGTGATGAAATTCAGAAATTTTAGATATTAGTAACTAACTTCTAGAAATCAGATTTTTAGAACTGGTTCAACCTAACTTTAAAAAATCATAGATTTAGAGCTGTGGATGAATTGATGATATTTAGTAGTTTTTATTTTAGACTAAAAATAAAAATTTATACTGCTTTATTATACTATACAAACTCCACATCTAGTATGAATCTCGGAATTAGAGCTATAGCAAACAGACATTTATTATGAAAATTTTAGCTTTTCGATTCCAAGTGAAAATAGTATCAATACTTTATCATGAAATTTGACTTACAAACGGGTATTGAAAACCAAGGTTATCTTCACTCGAACAACCAGATCTAGGGAGCTAGTTAACTATGACTCTCTGCCACTTTGGACATAGTTTGATCCAGTGATGAGCATGGCATTGGCCGCGGCCAGCCGGCGACGCGGCGCCTGGCAAAGCTAAAGGAGCTGGCCGTATCTTCGCGGCAATCCGATCATCCAGCCGTGGCACACCGCGCATTCCACAACGCCTGCCTGCGCCTCTGCTCAGCTGATTCGGCCATGAATCAGACGCACTGCTTTCTCTCAGGTCAATTTCCAGGAGAATTTACGGAAAAAAGGCAGGACGCACGCACGCCAACTTGTGCAGCAGTGGTGCGCATGCAGCTAGTTTCATCCAAAGCAGTGGGCTGATGAGGCGATCAGAACCGAGTTGTTTAGCCATTACATTAGCAAAGTTGCCCTCTGTGTGCGTTGCTCCCTGTAGAACGACAGTGTCGTCTCCCTCCTTTCTTCCGCTGCTGCTTCTGTGCATGGATGTCACAACAGCAACAAGCCAACAACAAAAACACTTTGATTTGTTATATATCTGCATAGAATGGTTTCAGCTGGCCCGCACTGTAAACATAGACTAATGGAGGTAATGCTAACCTTTGTTCCTTTGTAAAAAAAAAAATTGTAATGCTAACCTTGTCACATGAGGCTAACAGAGGGCCAACAAATACTGAATTGATACCCAGTGCTTAAATGCTGAAGGTGATGTCATTTGCAGCAATGATTTGAGATTTTGAGGCTTTTGAGATGCGATAGTAGCTTAAACTATTGGCTTGTTTATTTGGAGTTCTTGGTTACTTTGATCATGCATTCCAGAATATCTGCATTTGCTTTCCCTTCAAGAAAACGCCCCCTTTTGTTGGAAAGGAAAATAAACGCCCTTCTTGTCTGCATCTTATCCGTTGTGCATACAATCAGCTTATGTAAGCAGATACGCTGTTTAATTCATGAATATAAATGAATGACAAAGTACACGAGATTTGATACTTTAACTGAAATCAGTTCTGTATTATTTTCCGTTCAGAAGGATGCTCCACAACACTAGTAATATCATGACACTTCAAAATTTACTAATAAAAGAGCATCTTTTTATTAAAAAACAGTTCAATTGTGATGATAACTTATATAAATGTCATAGATATTCCTCACATCACATTATTTAGTTTCTTTTTGGGGGCAATTCATATTGTCTTACTGGCTAAGTCATTAGGGAATAGTTAAGGGCAACTCCAAATTCTCTTGGTTGGTTTTAGAAGTAGATGTGTTTCTCCTCTTGTCATCAGAGGAAACCAGCATCAGTTGATATCATGCTGCAAAAGATTACAAAAAAACAAGTAGTGTTTTTTAGTGTTTTGTCTTTTTGAACAGAGTCCTAGAGCAATATTATGGGAGCGAAGCTATCCAGCAGCGCAGAATCTCGAAAATTCACAACTTGAAGCGTAGCCCATGATATCATCTGCTGTTCTTGGTCTGTTCCATGATTGCAAAGTACTGTCCAGACAAGATGTATATCTTCATAATTAAACATCAGAACATCATACCATTGTTGTATTTTAGTTGAGACTATGATAGTCTCCAAAAGAAAGACTATGGCATGTAATTTTCCGTAGTATGGTTTAGGCATAAAGATTTTCAGGGCAAAGTTTTCCCCCCAGGTCACTGAGGACAGGAGGGCCCTGCTTTCCTCAAGGAAACCCAGCACAACTCAAGAATTTCAGGGGGAGGAGATCAAGATGACTCATTATCTGTAACCATAAAGATTTTCCAGGGGATTCAGTGGTATGCAGATATAAAGATTTGTAGGGGAAAGACCAATCAGACAGCTAAAATTTATTAAATCTTTTTCATAAATCATGATCCAACTGAAATATCTCTAAGCTACCTATCTAATTAGTCATTCACATGTTCTGATCAAGCATGTCTCTAAGCTAACTAAACACTGATTTTGCTAGTTCACCTACTGCACATAAAAGTCGGCTTTGCTGCAAATGGAGAACCCAAAATAGGTAGTAGGACGAAAGCTGCTACCCAGATCAAGCATGTCCCAAGATACCAACCATGTCATGTCAAACAGACACACCAAAGGTCTCATTATGTGCTTCTTCCCCATCGTCCCCAAGTCGTTTCGCATAGTTATTAGGACATTGAATAGACTGTCCTAGCTGCTCACCATATTCTTCGTAGCGAAGACCTACATGCTGGTCATGAGCTCGTATCAGCTAGGTCATGGAAGCTATAGCCTACACAGATTTCAGACAAACTTTGCTCTGCGACGCACATCCACGCTCTACGTGCTCGCAAAAGCAATCACCAACTCACAAGATCCGATCTTGCAGTGGCCAGGCATTGGTGGACACATGAAGAACACGATGTCTCCTTGCCAACTAGGGGTCCATTGAGCATTGCATTGGCTTTGGTGACTGCGACACCAAGCGACCATGCTTTTAGCAAGTAGCCACAATGTTTTTGCCATCTGAGTAAGGCATATCAATTCCTCCATCTCCCACCATAGTTGGAAATTTGCCCGGTCTAAGGAGGCATCATTCTATTCTATCATTCTAAAACCTTTCAACTCCAGCACCGAGAAGATCAGAAGATCTAGAATAGGGCCAATAATTTAGATCACAGAGAAGGCCGCACGCATACAATTCGGTTAATTAAGCAACAAAGGAACGATTTTAACAAGCAATACACAGAACAACAGGGGCCATGATTTTAGATACCTGAGTTGCCAAATGAAAAGCCGTGGCGGCGGCGGCGGCGGCGGCGCCGGTGTCGGCAGTGGCTGCGGCGGCGCATGCTCCTCCAGCATCGCCGGCCTCCGATCCGCATATGCCCGGTTGGAACGATAATGCAACACAATACGAGGGGTTTCGTGCAAAACATCATCGTGGGCTTCGGCCAAACCGATCTGGACCCTCCGTTTAGGATCGGAAGGCACTAATCGGCTAACCACGTTTTGGATCGCTGCCATTGGTAGCGAAGCGATCCGAGATAGGGTAGGATGTAACGGTAATATGATAACATGCGCGGGCTTTACTGTAAAACATCCTCCATCTGGTCCGTCTATTTTCCATCGTACGGTGCACGTCGCCACCGAGAGCCCGGTTCGGGTCCCGGGATGATAGGGTAGGATACTAGGATGTAACGGGAATACGATATCATGCGAGGGCTTCGTTGTAAAAATTTCCCCGTGGCCTCGCGGTAGACCTCCCATCTGGTCCGTTCATTGTAGATCGTGCGGTGGACATCGCCACCGGGAGCCCACCTTGGATCGCTACCATTGGGGGTGATCCGATGGGCCGTGGGCCCCTGGAGATTATGCGAGTCCTTGATGGGCAGGTCGGGAATAGCGGGTGACCCGACCCGGCCCACAAACCATTCGCGAATTATCCGCACGTTCCTGTGACCACGTCACGTGGGTCCACCTGGTCAGCTAGCCAGCACCACGCGAACCGCAAGAGCCAATCGCCCGTCATCCAGGGCTCCCATTTTCCAGTCTCCCGCCGCCACCGCCGCCGCCGCCGCCGCCTCTTCCACTCGCTCCGCGCCGACTCCGACGACCCCCGGAGCCCTTGCGAATGGCGACGGCGGCCACGGCATCCGCTACCGCGGCCACCCGCTTCACGCGGCTGGCTGGCGCAGGGCTCCGGCTCAGCCGCCTCCCCACCGCCGTCCGTTTCCAGAGGCGGGTGCTCACCACCACCGCGCTCCTCAGGACCGCCGAGCTCCGTCCCAAGGAGCAGGGGCTGCCCGAGACGCTCGACTACCGCGTGTTCCTCGTCGACGGCGGGGGGCGCAAGGTGTCTCCGTGGCACGACGTGCCGCTGCGCGCCGGCGACGGGGTGTTCCACTTCGTCGTGGAGATTCCCAAGGAGAGTAGCGCAAAGATGGAGGTCGCCACCGACGAGTCCTTCACGCCCATCAAACAGGACACCAAGAAGGGCAACCTCCGATACTACCCGTAAGGATTAAAAACCGAGGAAATTTGGATTCCAGATGCCTTGTTTATGTTTGTTTCTTCTGAAAATTTCCTGTTTTTCGTGTTAAAATTGAACCCATGATTGGTAAATTGAGGATATAATGGTCATTTACAACAAGAGGGTGCCGTGATTACTTTGCAAAGGTCGCATTTTGTGTGCGTGTCTGTGTATCAATGCGTGTGTGTGTTTAAGAATGCTATAAATCATTGGCAAATTGCTGCATCCCGATAAGTTTTGTTGTGGTTCTTGAATCGTAAGTACCGGGAATGCCATGCTGAAAGGGAGGATGTCGTCCCCATAAGATGCAACTGGCAAAATGATTGCACCTTTGCAATAGTTGGAAAGTTTGTTGAGAAGGAGGTCGCATCTCTGAACTCTTTTATTAAGAAACTTGGCATATTCCAGAGTTTATAGTTGGTTTGTCCCAATTGTTGTACCGAGTGACTGAAATTGATAGGTTGGTCTTGAAGAATAACAACTCTTTTCATATCAGAAATTCATTCTTTACGATTTTTGTGGTAGACTTTGGGAAATAATGCAGATTGTTTTTTGTGTGGTGCTCTTTTGTGGCACTTAACTTGTGTGTGAAAAGATGTGCAGTTTGGATTTCAGCTATACCAGACTGTAGCAGCCAACACCTTATGCTTTACTATGATTTGTTCTTTCTCCCATGTTTGGTGGTAAGGTCACTTACGGTCTTGTTTTTCCTTATTGTAATGTGGCCATATTAAATAAGCACATCTTGTGGGGATACACTCTTCAATCATGTTAACTGAATTTAGCCATCCTCCTCTTGTCGCCAAAACCAACTAGCTGGCTATAGAAGATTTGTATTGCTTTGGCTTTCAAGTTCAACCTTGCAGTCATGGTTTTAGGTCATTTTTCTTAATCAAAACAATCCTAGGCTGTTCTGCTACTTCCACTTCATTACTTTTGAAAGGATCAGTGTACATATTTTGTGGAAATGTTCGTTTTTTTCCTTATTGAACTTTAGAGCTGGTATCAAGCTTGCAGTGTGGAACTTGCTTGTTGGCAAGCAATTGACTCTGCGCTGTTAGTGGCCCTGTTGATGAGCTTTGTGCATGCTGCTCTTGCTGACCCTGTTGATGAACTTTATGCATGTCTCATCCTGAAATTATGTGGTATATCAGGTACAACATTAATTGGAATTATGGATTATTTCCCCAAACATGGGAGGACCCAACTTTTGCAAACACCGATGTTGAAGGAGCTCTTGGGGATAATGACCCTGGTAATGAACATTTGGTTTTGTTGTATTCAGTAGATATGGTTCTTATATTATCTTCTGCTACTCTAATCAATCTTGCTGATGGCCTTCATGTCCAGTTGATGTTGTTGAGATTGGTGAAAGACGTGCTAATATTGGGGATGTTCTTAAGGTGAAACCATTGGCAGCTTTAGCAATGATTGACGAGGGAGAGCTTGACTGGAAAATTGTGGCCATTTCTTTGGATGATCCTAAAGCATCTCTTGTGAATGATGTAGATGATGTTGAGAAGCATTTTCCGGTATGATCACTGTCGTCCTTTTCCTTTTTGAGTGTCTGTCCTTGTAGTTTTTAGTGTTTGTCCTTGTTCTCCAGGTATCTTCTTGATGGAAAGTAGAATTTTTCCTATATTATGACTACTATTTTTCTTTTTGAAATGCTGACCTTGGCTAAGGATTTTTTTTTACAGCAAAACATTTGTGTAGCAAACTTACTTTTCGTTCATGACATTGGAGAAAAGCAGCTATGTTACTCTTGCTATAATTATTCTCCTAGATTCCTAGCAGCTTCATAAATTCTTTTCAGTAACAGCTAGAACTACTCTGAAGCATTTTTATCTCTGTGGTTACTGGTTAGTTTTTTTTTACTTGGAAGTTTGTAACTCGTTTTGCAATTCAGATCCTGACACATGCAGCATTAAAAAGTGTTGTTAATATCGTTTAATTTTTTAACCCCTCTTTATTTTTACCATCGCTTTTACCAACATTTTACATTACCTATTCAGGGAACATTGACTGCTATCAGAGACTGGTTCAGAGACTACAAGATACCAGACGGTAAGCCTGCAAATAGATTCGCTCTTGGCAACAAGCCCACAAGCAAGGTAAGCCTGGTCTTATTCAGAGTTATCCTGAAACACAGAGGAGGATACTTTTCCATTCTGATGCTATACTTCTGTCTTCTAGGAATATGCTCTGAAGGTCATACAAGAAACCAACGAATCATGGGAAAAACTGGTGAAAAGGAATGTCCCTGCTGGAGAGCTCTCCCTAGCCTAAGTCCTGTGTCCATGAGAAGCCACCAGATTTTTTTTGGTCGTGTACCTAGGCATGTTGCTTCATATGCTATAACAATGCTGCTTCATATTCCAAACTCTTTGGTGACCTGTGTGTAACAGGAATCTTATGGATTGAATAAGGCTTTCTGAGCAGGTTCTTCACAAGGAAAACAAATGTTCTTGAGCAATTCTATGTGAAGAACAGGTTTTACAAAATGAATTACCCTCTTAAAAATTTGGAAAAGGTATGTATGATAAGCAGACACGGTTTCAAGGCCGTACTCGTTAAGCAAGATGAGCAAATTGTTTTTACCACACCATTTAGCAACGAATATTGGAAACGCTGGGTTCTTACACTTGGAAATGCAGAGATAATATCACAGATACAAAAGTTAGCAAACGATTTACAACCAGCTTAAGCGACTAAATCATTTTAACATCTAATCTAGCGAGAAAGTGACAAAAGTAACAGTATGAGCCTAAATTATTTGATACAGTCGTAAATGAGTTCCACTTGATTCTTCGCCTTGTCAGTCATCAACCGAGTACAGTGGTTCTATCAGCCTAAAGAAAGGCATTGCATATGTATGTACCCAGCTCTATCTAACTCATCAACTTGTACCTGCAAAAAGGACGTTGATTAGTGGTAGCTCTGTCTGTGAACATTGTGAGTGACTGCAAACAAGGTAAATTGAGATCCTGATAGCGCAGTGAAGTTTGATCAGATCCTTTTTTAACAGTAGAGCACCAAACATGGATGACCTAGCCAATAACCTGCACTGAGCTGCTAAGCTCAACAAATCTGACTACCACAGTATTCCAAAATATATGGTCGGTACTTCATTATATAAAAGATAACCAACAGATATGCATAAACAGGACAAGTTTTAGTATATATCTTTCAAATGAGAACCAAAATTTTGTTGAAAAAAGAACCACATCATGTCCTATAAATTAGGATATAACTATATGCAATGCTCACGCTCCCATGACAACAACCAAAGCTGATCAAATTATTGACAAAGTTAGACAATGAGGTAATCACTAATCAGTTCTTTCTATTAAACAAAAACTAAAGATGATGATGTAATGCTATGAAACAAAACAATAATCAACTTTACTATAGGTATCAAACAAAACTTTGAGCTACATGCCCAAAAAGGACTAAGGCACTCCACGCACATTACCTGATAAGGGATGAGAAGAGTTATCCTACCCAAGAAGTGCCTTGTTGCTCAGTACTGAAAATTTCTTTTCTGCACACCCTTTCATGTACTACTAACTACACTGGTACATGGCATTCGTCATCTAATTCTCCCCATCACTACACCTCATATCACTTATGTATTGCTGACTTATCAACTTCATGTCTAATGTTTCTTGCTTGTTTGTTCAGAGTCATTTTCCTGATATTTTTTTTTGTTTTCTTTGGGTGATAGCAATGAGCCAGTGCTTTAACGAAGCAGAATCCAAAATTTCAAACACACGCATCTGTACCTGGTCTTTCAGTTGCCCAATGATATAGCCAAGTAAGTAGCAGAGGGCAGAGCCAAAAAGTTTACCCTGTGGCCCTGCAGGGTCAATTATCACTGTCTCATATTTTAGTGGGCTCATGTCTTAAAAAAATTGGTGGATCAACTGACCCCACAGCTTATGTTTACCTCTGCTGCAGCCAAGAGACCAACTTTTCATAAGAAATATACACGGCATAATACTTCATATCATGTGTGCACTTGATTTGACAGTTTCAGTGAACAATTGTAGGCAGCAGAAGAACATATTTTACTAGAGAAGTTCTTTGTAAGTTCGTCTTGTTTTATTTGCAGTTGCTTAAAAGCCTGGGTTTATGACCTCTAAGGATAAGTTCATTTTATGATATATCTCCAGGAAAAATATTAGCAAAGCTACTCCTTTGGCTTGATTATTAGTGTTGACAACTTAACTGAGACTGTCATGGTATGGTTTAATGCATGTGCTGTATATGGTTATTAGATATGTGTGGACTGTGGTGTTATGCGTAATTGATTTTCTTTCACCTTCAAATTTCCTTTGCACAATACTATTCCATCAACCCATCTCCAAAATCCAACTATCCAATCCTAGATATAATACACAAACTAACAGTGCACATAAACAGAGTAGTTGCAGCCATTTAGGATTGGCATGGTCAATTTCTGGCTTTGTTCAAGGATGACGCAAAGAATACACAAATTCAGTATGAGACATGAAATTCTCTAGGCTTGCTCCACCATAGAAATCAAAATCAAGCTGGTATTGCTTGCTTCC
>KE372622.1:72794-85235 GCA_000418225.1 Zizania latifolia | reverse complement strand
CCACACACACACACAGAGGGCAGTGGGGCAGCACGCACGCACACACGCTATTCCTCTCCCACTTGGCCGGATCAATTCCACCACAAAGGCACGGCCAGTCGGCCACACCCCACTACGGCGGTGGGCCATCACTGGCCGTCGGGACGACGAGGTCGACGCACGACTCGATCCCCCGACGTCGCGCGCGTGCAAACCATGTCGATCCGATCGAGAGGAGGGCACGGCACGAAGCTGACATCTCAACACTGATATTCCTCGAGGCCCTCGTGTCAGCGACACTGAGATAGAAAGATGTGTAGCTAGCCAAGCCAGGAGGAGGGCATGAGAGATTGAGAGGGCAGGAGGCCGGCTTCCGTAGCAAAGGACGTACGTACGCCACTGGCAACTAGCTCCAAAGCTAGCTAGTTACTAACTAGCTGCCTAGCTCACCGGCCTCAAGGGCCGCGACCTATAAAAACGGCCGCGAGTGCCAGGGATGGCCACACAACGCCCAACGCCCCGAATTGAGATTGCTCAGCTGCTTAGCTTTGCTTGCTTGCTTGCTTGGCTTCTAGCTCGTGCATCGTGGAGAGAGCGCGATAGTGGAAGTAGCTTGCTTTGCTTGCAGCTAGCAAGCTAGCGACGGCGGGCCGGCCGGGGAGGAGGAAGAGGAGGCGGAAGGGACGTCTGTCCTGGCTGGTGCTGCCATGCAGGGGGAGGAGAAGAAAGGGAAGGTGAAGAAGGGGTGGCTGGCGGTGAGGGTCGGGGTGGAGGGGGACGCCGAGGGGGGCGGGTTCCGGCGGTTCGTCATCCCGATCGCCTACCTCTACCACCCGCTCTTTCGCCGCCTGCTGGAGGCGGCGCGGGACGTGTACGGCTACGACGCGGCCGGCCCTCTCCGGCTCCCGTGCTCCGTCGACGAGTTCCTCCGCCTCCGCCAGCTGGTCGAGCGGGACACGCAGGCGGGCGGAGCGTCCTCGTCGCCGCACCGCGTGCACGCCGGCGGACACCACCACCACTACTCCTTCTCCCCGTGCACTCGCGCTAAAGTCAGCTCCTGATCGGGCCTGGCTTTCGTGCGTGCAGTGCATGCGACCGTGACGACGAGGAGAGCGCGGGCGCAGTCCGTCGATCTGCCGACCAGGACTCCCCGCGTGTATAGCGATTAGCGAGTGACATATTACGTGATTAGTCCGGGTTTTCTCATGATTTTTGGCCTTCACTTTCTTCTTCTTTTTTCTTCCTTTTTCTTGATCTTGTAGATGCATCATGCATGTATGATAGATTAACAGATCGACCGATGTATAATTAATTATCAGTTGAACTCACAGTCCACAGATCTTCTTCTCACCGGCATATATACACATATCTCGATTTGTCTCCGTGTTTTGCAAACATACTTGAGTTCATTAGTTTGGATGGAATTAATCAATTAAGTTAATTGAGGGATGGTACAAGCAGATGAAACATGGTGCTCGCGGTGGTTACTGCTGCCGCCCGCCGGCGAGGGGCTGCGTGGCGGCCACCTTCATGAGCGTAGGCTCGGCGAAGCGTTGCTGCGTCTGCGCCGGCGCCGGCGCCGAAGAGGGCGAAGGCCCCCGGCGAGAGGAGTAGGCCGACGCCGTTAACTGCAACTGGGACCCACCTGTCAATGAGCAGAGTTGAGAAGAGGAGGAATATTTTACATAAAAAACCCTCCTTTATGTCTGATTACTGTTTAAAACTCCCGAGAATTGGATCGCGATCCATCTTGGGTCATCTAACGGTCGCTTTTGTCGTCCGATTGTCATCTAACGGTCTATATGTATCCTAGTTTTCTGCGGGTTGGGACGTTTTTCAATAAAACTCTCCCCTTTATTCGTATTGTTTTCCGTCAGGCTCGGGATCCTCTCATGCGTGGGCCATCGAAGCCGGCAGCGACCTCCTCCTCCTCCTCCTGGATACCGAATGCTCGACAGCACCGCCGCTCAGGCGAGCTGAACAGATCAGAGCGGCCAGCTCCTGGAAATCAAATCGATCGGTTTGTTTCTCTGCCTTTCGCAAAAATAATCTGAGTTAGCTTTGGATGGGATTAGACGGTGCTTAGCCAGATAGAACAGGTCAAAAATCAATCAAGAAACGTATTACTGTATAGGAGGAGGCATCAAGCATGTCCCTTTTCCACGGTACGGTGTCCTAAATTCCATGCTCTTGAATCTTGATTGATCAATGTCATTTCAGGGAAAATATGTTGCATTTGACTGTTGATGGTTTCAGTTAAGGGTAAGTACGATCACGCGCGAGGGTTAACTTTTTGTGGTTTCTCTTCTTGGTGTGTCGTTTCTTTCTCTCTGGACGATTCATGTCGCGTCTTTCAGGAATCAGGATTGGTTCAGAGTTGAGGCAATTGGAAGAGGTGACAGCACTCATCTAGGACCTGATCTTCAGTGCATCTTTCAATTCATGTCTCTCTTTCTCTTCCCTTTCTTTCTTTCTTTTCATTGTACTGCAACACTGCATCAAATTGGCACCTAAATCCGCACTGGTCCATTTTTCTTGTGAGCTTATAGGTGATACTTGAAGCAAAGCCTAGACAGCATATAGCTAAAACAGATTTAGATCAAGATAATTTTATACCAATGTATTAATCGGTTGAAACAATGGGAAATGTCGAAATAGGATGTAGAGGGTGAGTTCTTGTCTTTGAGCAATACACCGACATCACTGTGTAAGTTGATTTTAATGAATTACAGTTTTCAGGTAGAAAGTACAAAAGTTTACACAAGACGGCTAATGATATATTGAGCTTGGAAAGCTTCCGTCCATTACTGAGGAGGAAACACATCTGGAAGGCATAAGCAAGCTAGACAACAGTTGCAATTTGATAAGTGCATGATGATTCAAGTTGCCGTATCAACATTTCTGCTCTCCAGCAGGACATTTCCATCATATCCTCCATGTATAACTGCATAAACACAAGTTAAAAAACTGAATTTTCACTTTTAAACTGCTTTTTTTTATCGAGATATAGCTTCGTCAATTTTAGTACCAGCAGTTTTCACCAGTCGCAAAACTGAACATCCAACGAGCTGAAGCCACTGAGTACTGTAACTCTTTTCTATTGACAACATTGTCAACTTGTACTAGTAATCCAGCTGCAAATCAGAAACGCGTGTTCTCACCCTGTTCGTGAAGTTGATCTTCTTTGCTCAGAGTAAACAAAGATATGATCAGATTTACTACTGGCAAAAAAAAAATCACCCAAAGTGCAGATGCAGATCAGCTCACTTGATGCATCCATGAGAGGTCACTAGCTAATCTTTTCGCTTCAACTATAATCTCCTGCCGAAAGTCAGAGAACTAATCCTCAGCTCGCTCATTCGTTCTTTTCGAGTTGCTTTTTCATTTGCACGCTTTAATCTGAGCCTTTCTTAGCCTTTAAACAAGAGATAATGGCCATGATTAATTTTGTGCCACTAGGTGGTTCTGAATTCTGATCCAGGGGTCAGATAACGATCTTCACGAATAAATGCAGGGTAAAGTAATGGACAGAGATGACAACAAAAGCGGCTTGTTTAGTTGGGCGTGCTGCCTAAGTGGAGATGGGAATTTCGGAGCATCCATCGTAAAGAGTTGCCATTGGATGGATCATCTTAATCTCGCAATCGAAGTGCATTTGTTAGTAGTTATTAGTGCAAGGTATACTTTTTTCAGATGAGATTTCGGCAAATATTTTAGTATCCTTGGTCGAAAAATTCCGGAAAAAGCAAGTGGCAAGAATAACCTAGCTCAAAGAAGGCGATGCGAACACAAAATTCTTCCATGCACGCATAAACTCAAGGAAAAGGAAAAACCGAGTATTACGCCTCCAAGAAAGTGATCAAGATAGATGAGCCATCACACAAGAAGAGAAACATGCAGTCATTGATGGCTATTTTAAAAAAGTCACGGGCTCCTCTTCCCCTAGAGAAGTGGCAATTGCTTGGGATCACCTAAATCTACCACAGGTGGACCTCACAAATCTGGACATAGCCTTCACGGAAGCAGAAATTAAGGAGGCAATTGACGACATCCCTCAGGACAAAGCCCCAGGACCAGATGGCTTCAATGGGAACTTCAAAAGAGCTTGTTGGCAGACGATCAAGGAAAATTTTACGCGTGCAACCAATGCCTTCTACTTCCTACGGTCTGGCAACCTCGCCCGCCTGAACACGGCGAACATCGTCCTCATCCCAAAAAAGGAAGGCGCGAAGAAACCTACGGACTTCCGGCCAATCAGCCTAATCCACAGTTTCTCCAAGATCATCACTAAAATATTGGCCCGTCGTCTTTCAAAGATGCTGGACTCCCTAATTTCCTGTGACCAGAGTGCCTTCATCAAAGGAAGAAGTATTCACGACAACTTCATGCATGTGCGCAATGTTGCTCGTCGACTAAACCTACTGCACTCACCATCATTGCTCCTAAAGCTTGACATAACCAAAGCCTTCGACTCGGTGCGTTGGGATTATTTAATCGAGTTACTCACTCGCCTGGGGTTCCCGACACGTTGACGCGACTGGATGGCTAATATCCTATCCACCTTCTCCTTAAGAGTGCTCCTCAACGGCATACCGAGAGATCAAATTTGGCACCGTCAAGGGCTTCGACAGGGCGACCCCTTATCCCGTTCTTTTTCATCCTAGCCATTGACCCTCTCCAAAGATTGCTCCAAAAAGCAACGAAGTGGGGACTCCTTAGCCCAGTCTTAAACGGCAGACTGACCTCTGTCAGAATTTCGCTTTATGCGGATGATGCGGTAATTTTTTGCAAGCCGTCAAAAGAAGAAATAGACACCATGTCTATCATCCTGCGTGAATTCGGTCTAGCCTCGGGCCTCTCAGTCAACATCTCTAAAAGTCAGGTGGTACCGATTCACTGCACTGATCTAAACCTCAGTGATATTCTTCAGGGCTTCCCTGTCCCCGTGACATCCTTCCCCCTGAAGTACTTGGGGCTGCCACTCACAATACATCGTCTTCGTCATGCTGACCTCCAATTCATTGATGATAAGATTGTGAACCGACTATCGGCCTGGCGAGGGAAGCTTCTTTCTCACAGCGGGCGACTCACGTTGGTCAAATCAGTCCTCTCCTCGATCCCAACTTATCTGTTGTCGACGATAAAAGTGCCTAAACACCTAACAACCAGCATCGACAAAAAAAGGAGGCGCTTCCTCTGGTCAAACACGGATTCCTTAACGACAGGCAAGTGCAAGGTCAGCTGGACTAAGGTCTGCCGCCCCACGTGCCTAGGAGGGTTGGGGATTCTTCAGCTCCAATTCTTCTCCCGCGCTCTCCGTTTACGCTGGCTTTGGCAAGAATGGCACCTCTCAGCTAGGCCTTGGGTGGGTCCTGAAATCCCCTGCAATGAAGTCGACCGCCAGCTTTTTGCCGCCCTTACGAAAGTTCACATTGGAAACGGCCATAGAGCAAAATTCTGGACTTCGCCCTGGCTTGATGGCTACCGACCGATGGACTTGGCGCCGAACATTTTCTCTGCTGCCCGGCATAAGAGCATCTCAGTCTCGACGGCAATCCAAGACAATAGATGGATTCAGGACCTCGATTCCTCGGGCCTCCTCATCTCCAACCAAGCCTTAGAGGAATTCGCTAAGCTCTGGTCCAAAGTCCGCCTTATCCAGCTTCGACCCGAGATTGCGGATGAGATCATCTGGAAGGCACACCACTCCTGAATTTTCACGACCAAATCAGCATACCTCGCTCAATTCAATGGTTCGGTCAGCACAGGCTACACAAAGCTCATATGGAAAACTTGGGTCCTGCCGAAATGCAAATTCTTCGCCTGGCTCGTCATCCAGAACATACTATGGACTGTTGATCGCCTAGCTACTAGAGGATGGCCCCATCCCCCAAACTGTGTTCTCTGCAGACAGGAGCCTGAATCCGTACATCATCTCTTCGGTAATTGCAGATTCTCCAAGAGGATATGGGATGGTATCGCCGACTGGTCCGGAATTATCTCTCTAAAAAGCTGTCAGCTCTTGGGCACCCCCACTACCTCAGTTGACCTCTGGTGGACCTCTCTTGCCTCAACGTCTGGGCAGCCGAGGAAGACTGTATTCTCCCTAATTATCTTGGTCATCTGAGAAATTTGGAAGGAGCAAAACGCCAGAATCTTTCGATACCTCGAGAGTGGCCCCTTAGATATTCTTCAAAAAATTAAGGAGGAAGCCAGAACATGGTCTGAGGCATGGTGCCACATGCCTGGCCTCCCTCCCTTTCTAAACCCCTTTTTTGTTTCTTTTCCTCGCTTATGTACTTTCTTAACTCTTCTCTAATATATTCCAGCAGCGTATCGGCGGGGAAGCAGGGTTAGTTGGTGAAAAGATGTTCTTTGGAATTTAGTTTGAGGCCGCGTAGAGGAGTTCTCTTCCTGAACTTGTCAGTCTGACGAGACGAGACTGGCTGAAAAACAAGACGCAAATTGACGGTACAAAAAAGAAAAAGAAAACTTATGGGGCGAAAAGGAAATGGCTCTTGACATGTTTGGTGGTGTTTGTGATTTATCACCTCCATACAAGGTTTGGGAGTAAATTTACTGACCGCTACAATTACAAACATATATAAGCAGGTAAAACTCGTGCATGTTTGTAGTGTTACTAATTAATTTACCCCAGTAGATCACATGTTCAACTAAAAATATATTCTCATGTGATAGATCTGGTGAGCAGCACTGATCTGCAGGCCGTAGCCTTGTGTAGGGTTGGTTGGTCAGTAATTGGCAAAAGCAAAAGGAGAAAAGCACTGCTCTCGACTCTCCCCTCTCGATAAAAGAAGATAAGCTGCTGGTTTGCTACCATTGCCGAATGTGGATAATGACCACGTGAGGACGGTGGCGTGTTGATGCGATAAAAGCACTTGCTAAAGCGGAGTACGTATCACTCTTGTTATTAATATTATTTCTGAGATGAACATACGTGTTACTCTTAACTTGAAAGCCTTTACACGGAGAAGTGGTGAGGCTTATAGAAGTCGTAGCATTATATTCTGCAGAAAAGCCTAGCGCCGTCGGATATTCCTGCGTCTCCGGGATTTTTATTCCGATTTGAGCAGAAAGCCGATTGATCCTTCTCGGGACGCTTCCTTCTTCCTTCTTCAGCACAGGAGATATTTATTGTCCTTTCAGCAACAGGAACAGCCACTTGTTGCAACCTGGGGTGCTTGGAAATGTTATTTGCAGGGAGCATCTGGGCAGAGAAGAGCAATGGCATTTCACTTCTGCTTGATATAGCCATATGGTTCTACTGGTCCTATGGATTGGTTGGTCAGGATGTGAGGTGTATGACACTATGACTATGACTGGCTTAGTTTGGTCACGGGATTCAGCGTTGGAAATGTGCAGATAACAATGCGTGGTTCGTCAGGCAATAAGTTACATGATGAAAATGGGCTCAACTGAAAGACTGAAAGTACAATAGCGGGGACGGAAAGGTCCCAAAGATAGGCAAGTCCAAAGAGAATAAGAAGAAAAGGGGAGCACGAAAGCTAACATCACATGGCTCAAAATTGCTTTGTAGACGATAGAACTTAAATCCACTCCGGTGAGCTTCTTTTTCAACGCCGGCAAGAGAAGGCGTCGAAGAAAAACGAGCATGCCCGTGACTCACCATGAAACGCGATCGATGCACAGAATGAACAGTCGGTACAGAAGAGCAGGGACTGGTACCCCTTTCCACATCACTGCAGAATCACTGTTCAGTGGGAAGTCTGCAAAGCTACATCTTCAGAGATGCCATACGGCGACAGCTCGGAAATCTCACGAAAGAGAGCCACAAGCCCACAAGTCATGATGCGATACCCTCCTAGAAAGATGTGGAGCTTCAAAAAAAAAACATAGCCGATATGATACTGTCCACCTCGCCTGCCTGAATGAGGCTCGAAGTTTACAGTTACTGCAGGGTACAACGACGAATTGGTCCTTAACTACATATGGTGATTCACATCCGCGAGTAGAGAAGTAGACAGAAGATGAAACTGGATAGGATTTGATGCGGTTTGTTCATCGAAGGAGCCTCTGAAACGCTTTCAGCAGAGCCATTTGCAGTAGAAACTTTGGGGAGTGTGAAAGAGCCTCCTCCTTGCACTGGTACTGGTGAACTGGGAGGGGGAATGGCTTCGCCTGCTTCAGCAGGTGCTGGTGCAGATAACGGCGGAAGAAACGTCGAATCATGGTTCACTGTGGTGGGGGGATCCGTGAGTAGAGGGAACTGATGTGGTCCTGCGTGCAGAACGAACAATCAGAAACAGGATATATATCAAAGTAGAGGTGGCAATGCTGACTAAATGAGTAACATTAGAGCGCCTTCAATCATATAAAGAACAATTGCAGTTCATTTGTCACTGACACATTATTCTCAGCATGTCATAACCAACGTTGCCCTGAGCAGGGTGATCTCATCCAACCTATAGGTATGAATGTATCCATTCAGAAAGTATGACACGGGTTGCTACGACATTCAATGATTCAAATGCATTTTTTCAACTAATCAGGAAGGATGTTGATTATGTTGATGCAAGCAACCGTCCATTTTGCAGGCAGAACAGAAAAGAGAAATAGTGAATGAATAAGATTCCACTGTGTAATTCAGAATGCAAGTACTTGTTTCTTTGTATTGTTTTGACTAAGAAGATTTTGATAATACTTTACATAGTGTATACTTCAAAGGACATATGATATGGTCTGTTTAGTCCAGAATGAAAAATTCCATGCTTTTCCAATTCAAAAACCTAATAATACTAATACTCGATGCAGATTCAAAATCAAATGTATGCTATTACTGTCTTTAAGACAATTAAGCAGAAAGGATTACAGGAACAATAATTACCTGGGCATCTGGGTTGAAGACCTATGTTTAGCCTGCAAAGGAGGTAAAATGTAACCACTTGATTCCAGAAGTAGAAAAAACAAAGACACTGAGCAACATGTTGCTTACGATCTGGTAATGGTTCCATTAACAAAACCTCCGTAGCTGCAAGAAGAAACATTGCAGCCTGCACTAGTGGGATGGGTGCTCACGTTGCCAAGCAAAACATTGTTGTTACTACATTGCATGCTTGGACATGATTCTGTCAGTGAAGCTGGTGTGCAATATAGACTGGAACAGAACCAGAAGACAGAGATTATTACCCAAGAAATGGTTCAGGCAGTAATATTGCATCGAACAGAAAAGTTAGTATCTGAAAATTACTTGAGACTCCCTGGCCCACAACTACACTGCACACAGTTGCCAGCAGTAAGTACATAAGTCCCATTTGCTACAATCAATCCATGGTCTGAAGCAGACTTCGGAAATGTTGATGCACATGCTAAGACATCAGAAATAAACAACTACCGTCATCAGAACTCGGGAAAAAATGCTGTTCAGAAAAGGCGAACAATGCTGCTTAGCTGTTGTCGCAGAAAGCAGAAGTGCAAAACAGCAGAATAAGCTATCAACAAAAGAAAAGAGCCCACAAAAAGAAGAGGCCCATCACTGAGAATTGATCTTTATGCACAGTATGGTGCTTATGCTTTGTTACAGGATAAACAATTTGAGACTCAATGAATGAAGAAAAAGAAATAACTACTTAACTAGACATGACAGAAATCAGAATAGGGTGCTACTTATCCTAGCTTATTATGTGCTTGATTTTAAATTGTAAAAGACTTAATCTGGTCTCGGAAATAGCTGCTGCAATCTGGTTTGTAGCAACAGCCGATTAATTTGTTTGACACTTCAGAAGTGACCGTGCGCCATCAACTTAAATATCAGTGGGAAGAGATAGATATGAGTTCATCCATAACTGTCCATACAAATAAACATCCAATTGCAACTAGTTCAGTTATAACCAACGAGAGAAGCCTTATGGTGAAGCCCAATATTGAAATGATGTGATCTTCTTTATTGCACTAATCAATTGAAACCAAGAAGATAAGCAGCTAGTTCAGTTACAACCAACACGAGAGAAGCCATATGGTGAAGCCCAATATTGAAACGATGCGATCTTCTTTAATGTACTAATCAATTAAAACATAGAAGATAAGCAGCATATAGAGCTATCAAATACTAAGCTAAGTCACCACTGCCCAATGTGCACTGGTATGGTACTGGTGAATTACCTGTTTATCAGTTTTTCAGAACATAACATACAGAAAATGTGCTTGTTTGCCAAGTTTTAACTCAAAACTACTCAATGCAATGAGCCCAATGCACTATGGCTCATCTGTATTGCCTCACAGTACATTCGATTGTCTAGTGATGAATTCTACATGCAAATCACGGCACTACATTCGTTCTCAATACCGACTGTTAACAGAAGAAGTAGATGAGCTAGTTACTCTGTAGTCTGCAGCATAGCATCACAATTTGAGATCAGTAGGAACCTGGCAACGGGATGGCGAGAATATCACCCGGCGCGGCAACAGGGCTCCCCATGGCATTCACATTCATGATATCCGTGACGGTGGTCTCGTAGATGGCGGCGATGACGGGCACGGTGTCCCCGACCTGCACGACGTAGGAGAGGTACACGGCTGGCAGGTTGCTATCGGAGGAGTTGAAGCAGACGCATGGCAGGGGGATGACGAGCGTCTGGCCAGAGTCGAGCGGCGCGTCGGGGTCCACGGAGGCGAGGCCGTTGGCGTTGCCGATCTGGTCTGCGGACGCGAGCCCCGCGAAAACGACGTCGGCGACGGTGGCGAGCGTGTCGGCGGGGCGCACGGCGTAGCGGACGGAGACCGACTTGCGGACGCCGTCGGCGCAGGCGCACCGGGTGGGGACGCGGACGAAGAGCCCCATTGGGAGGATACGGTGCGCCGCCCCGGGCGCCGCGAAGTCTAGCGCGTTGGCCGCGAGCAGCGCCGCCGGGTCGGTGCCGAACAGCGCGGCCACCTCGGACACTTTCATGTCGGCGTAGAGCGTGTACCCCAGCAGCGCCTGGCACGAGTCCGACCCCGAGCACGACTCGATCGTCGTCTTCGCCTCCACGCCGCACGGCAACACCACTATCGCCACCGCCATCACCACAGCCGCAGCCGCCGCTGCCACCGCCGCCACGGAGCCAGACACCTCCGCCATTCCGCCCTAGAGCAGCGCGGTGGGTGTCTCTGCCTCTGCGGGAGAGAGGAAGAGGTCCCGTAGTATACAAGCTGCGCAGAGCAACCGAGCAGCGGAGGGCGGTGGACGGGGAGCGGCCCACCTGTCAGTGGCATTATCTGGAGAGGTGGGCAATGGCGGGAGGACACCGGAGGCGTCCGCTTTTGGCAGCGCTGTGGAATCCGTGCCAAGCTAGGGGAACAGGGAAAGGTAGCAGAGGCAACAGATCTTTGCCGCTGGCACGCGCTCGCCTCGAGGCAGTCTCCCTGCCTGGTGGGGCCGGTGACACTTCTGGCCCACATATCATAGAAAAGGGTGGTGCTACGAGCGGTGGCGGTGTGTGTCCTTTTGCCTTTCGAAAAGAGGCCGGAACCGCGCAACGAACGACGCGAGGGAAGCCGGCGACGGAGCCTGAGACGGGCTGCGTGGAAGAGGACGGCCTTGACTGCCGTGCAGGCTGACCACCGATCACGATCGCTTGGCACTGTGTCGGAGTGGTCACGAACTCCGAGGACAAGCTCGAGTGCTGCGTTATCTCACGAATGGGCCTGGTACAATCTAGCCCGACAAGGTTGACGAGTTGGGCATGAACAGAACAGCCTCCCTGAGCCAGGTACGAGTCGCCACCTGTTGATACTGGTGCGGCGACGAGGAAGGCTGGGCTTTTCCTCTGCCATTTCGTGGGCTCTCCCCTCTCCGCAGTAGATTGCTACTGCCTGATCATACCAGCAGCCGGTATTTGAGTGTTTGACCCGCAGACTAGCCAGTCGGAAGAATGCGTGCATGCTCGGGGGCAGAACCGCGCGTCCGTTGCGCGACAGGGGCGCGCGCGGCGGGTGGCCTGACAGGTGCATGAAATGGGACCAGATAGAGATGTTCCGGTCCGGCGCCTGTGGTTATAACGCTAGCTTAGCTAACTTTCTCCGTACTCGCAAACAGTTGACTTGATTCCACAGGCTAGCAAAGTTCATGCATGCTCGAGGAGAGCGATGACACGATTACCAAAGTTCATAACGCTTCCTCTCTCCTCTCCTTAATTCGATTATAGACCACACTGGATATGGCTCCGGTTAGCTGGAGTGAAAATTAGGACGTGCTTGTGTAGATCGAAGGGAACTGACTGCAATTACCGCACTGTTACTAGTCGGTAAGCTCGGACAGGTTGGTGGACAGGCTAGGTGTGCGTTCCGTGGCATGCACACAGATGGAGGCGAGCGCGCGAGCGCGGCGTCCCATCATATCGGAGCGGCAGCTAGAGCAGCATCTCGACCAAATCACGCCGACTGGTCTGCGTGCGTGCCTAGAGCTGGGACTTGGGCCGTGCCGGGCCAGCACGACACGGCCCA
>KE372622.1:34705-45020 GCA_000418225.1 Zizania latifolia | reverse complement strand
GCAAGGCGCGGGTGAAGGATCTCTTCGCTGGTCGGACGGCGATCGGCAATGACGATGGCCCGCGCTCCTTCAAGCTCAGTAATCCCCAACCACCGATAAGACATTGCAGACTTGTCCTTTATTCGTGTAATGATATCACCTGCCAGGTGCTAATTGCTGTAACACCTGCAGGGCCAAGAGGCATTCTGCTCCCGCGCTCCATTGCCCGAGCAGCCTCGTGGGGTCGGGCAGAAAGACATTCACTGGTCGGTCAGCCCGATAGACACGAAGAATAGGAAGGACAAATACGTTTGTCCTCCTGTAGCGAAGAAGCAGCGCACAACAGTGGCAACTCAGGGGAAAACCAATGTGTCATCGTCATTTGCTAGAGAAGCTGGTGCTGACTTGGAGACGTCCGAGGATAGGCCAGGAGTTGTTAGGGTAGGGGTGGCGTCATCGTCACCGTCACCACCATCACCGTCACCATCCTCAGGAGGTCAATCGGGCACACACCGACGGTTTAAAATATGCGGATTTCGGCGGTCAACCTGGTAAAGTTATTTTGACAAACATGATAGATATTATGTATATTAGAAATTTAACCTTTGTTTATTTGTTAGTGCGCTGGCTCCACTGCCTCGCAATGATGACGTTGCTTGCCAGTCAGCGGCGGGCGGCTCTGGAGCTGTCGGCGGTGGGGGAGTCGATGTAGGAGCGGCCATGCCGGTCGGCGCGACGTCGACAACGGCGGCGAGGACCACTGCGACGACGACGATCACTACGACGGGGACTGATATGGTGATCTTCATGGCTGCCAGCGAGTCGGCCACAATTGTTTAGGCATCGACCGAAAGGGCGCCAACCGGAGGGGCACCGAGTGGTGGTGCTCCGACCGAGGATGGAGCCCCCGAGGTCTGACCGGCGACCGCCCCGACCGGCGAGACGCTGACCTCGACCGTGCCGAGTGGTAATGCGCCGGGCCCCGCCGAGGCCGTGCCGACCACCACTGGTCTGGCTGGAGATGCTGCAATGGGGGAGCAACCGCCTGCTGACCCTGTTGCAGGAGAGGCAGAGAACGTGGCGCCATCTACTGTAGGGGCCACGCGGTCGGGAAGTGGACCGGCCCCGATCGACAATGAAGTGCAGCAAGAGATGGCCGAGTGGTATGATATATTAAGCCGTCTCGGCCGCGCGTCCAGCCTAAGTAATGCCTACTTCAACATTTGGTTTCAATCTCACCACTTGTAGCTAATTTTATTCTTATTGCAGCGGGTACTAAACCGGTTGGTCGGGAATACGCGTGCGATCCAACCTGGCCACAACTTGGACTTGGATGCTCTCAATGCCCAAGTTCAAAGCCTGACAGAGCAGCTCGCTCGAAGGGGGGCCGCCTAGAAGATGGCGGAGAGGGATAATGAGATCCTTCGTGGCCAGTTGAAGATTCGTTCCTCTGGTAAGCGTCTGACCACTGCGTTAGCTGTCAGCAGCATTCAATTTGTAGCAGTCTAATCCTTGTAATTAACAGACTAGGCTACGCTGGAGGCCAGTTGGAGATGGCGACTGCGATGGCCGACCGCTCAGTCGCTACAGTGGAGGTAGCCGTGGCTGAGTAGGACGAAGTCAAGGGGAAGCTGGCGAAGGCAGAGGCTGAGACAGTGGAGGTGAAGAAGAAAATAATTCTTGCCGAAGCCACCACCATAGTCGCCGAGAAGAAGGCCAATGAAGCAGTCAGTGAGTACAAAAGTACGGTCGGCCAATATTATCGTTAATTTACGTTAACTTGAAATATGGGCTGACGCTTATCCTTGTACTATTGTAGAGCTCCATCGACGAGTAAACGCTTAGTTCGCCGATCTAGAGTTGCGCTTGAAGAACACTCAGGCGTAGCTCGACCACGTCTAGGCGGGGGGAAAACTCTCGTCAAGATGATTGACGGAGAGCCCTCCAACGCCCAGTGGACGATGGAGCAGTTTCTTGAGCGGCTCCAGAGGTCGGTGGCATGTCTGCGGGAATAAGCCCGGGACTTCATGCGGGCGGCAGCCACTCACGCACTCGGGATAGTCCGAGCGCTGTACCCGACTGCTCGGATGGATCACATCTAGGCGGTGTGGCCGGCGAACGTCGAGGAGTCCGACGTGGAGCGGATCCATGCAAAGGTGGAGGATACGACAGCCGTTATTGTGGAAGACATGGAGCCATTTCCAGATGAACCTGCCGAATAGATAGGAAAATCTGTAGTAAATAAGAACTATGTGTATATAGTGAACCTTTAATGCAATTTATGTTTTGAAATGAAATTTGTGCTGTGTCCGACCATGATTCTCTGACTTCCAAGTGATTGATATAGCTGTAGTTCGCTGCGTAGGGAACTGATCCACGTGCACGCATATGGAACGTTCAGCATCACTAGTTAGAAGTAACAAAAGAACGAGGTCGGGCAAACAGTAGGGCGAATGGCGAGCCCCTGAGTGAGCAGCACATCTTAGTAACAACTTACCAAAGTTAGAGCAGATCATAAGCTTTAGGTTAGAGTGGTGAGAATGCAAGCACTCGGGGTCGGACGGGAAAAAGAATGACGACAAACAGAATTAACAAGAACATCTTTATTAACCCAACATAAGAATACGTAGCTTGTAATATCATGGGTAAAAACAACGAAGATGTTCAATATTCCAAGAGATGGACACGCGTTGTTCGTCTTCTCTCATCAATCGGTATGAACCTGGTCGGATAATTTCTGCTATGATGAATGGACCTTCCCATGGAGCAGAAAGTTTGTGGACGCCGACTGCAGATTGTACTCGGCGTAAGACCAGGTCGTCAACTTGGAATGAGCGACCGTGCACATTATAATCGTGATAACGGCGTAAGACTTGCTGGTACCGATCGGATTAGATGACTGCGGCCAATCGAGCTTCTTCGAGGCTATCAATGTCTTCTTGTCTTGTTTGCTCGGTGGCACCTTCATCATAATGTTGAATTCTTGGGGACTTATGGAGCATATCCACCGGCAAAATGGCTTTCGACCCATATACTAAAAAAAATGGAGTTCGACCGGTTGCTCGGCTAGACTGAGTGCGAAGGCCCCAAAGCACTGCTGGCAATTCCTTCATCCAACGACTGCCATATTTGTTGAGGGGATCAAAAACTCTAGCTTTCAATCCTTGGAGTATCATGCCATTGGCTCGTTCACGTTAGCCATTTGCTCTCGGGTGGACCACAGAAGCATATTTTACTTGAATGCATATTTCTGGTGAACTGGGTCCCAAGGTCGGTGATGATCTGGTTAGGAACACCATATCGATAGCAAATACCTTGGATGAATTCTGCGGCTTTCTTGGCTGTGCTGGTGCGGAGAGGCATGACCTCAATCCACCTTGTGAACTTGTCGATCGTAATAAAAAGACGATCATATCCTTGCGGAGCCTTTTGGAATGGGCCAACCATGTCAAGCCCCCAGCATGCAAATGGCCATGAGAGTGGGATGGTTTAGAGAGCTTGAGCAGGAAGATAGTGTTGTTTGACAAAAAATTGGCAACCTTGACAACTCCTGACCAGCAACTTGGCGTCTTCATTGGCAGTCGGCCAATAAAAACTAGATCGGAAAGCTTTGCTAACCAGAGTGCGGGCACCAGCATGATTCCCATATAAGCCTGAGTGCACTTCTTTGAGAATATCCGATCCTTACAATCGGGTAAAACATTTCATGAGCACTCGGGTTGAGGCGACCCGCTTGTATAATTCAGTTCCCACAACAACATATTGCTTGCTCCTTCGAGCGAGGCGAATAGCCAGATCTTTATCTTCAGAAGCTTTGGTAGTAAGGATAAAGTCGATGGAGGGCTGTCGCCAATCGTCAATATCGTCTATGATAACCAAGACAGAAGGCGCTTCCTTGGGCTCCAATGGTGGCGCTTCTTCAGCTTGAATCGATGGTTTGTGGAGTTCTTAGAGAAAGACTCCACTTGATACTGGCGCTCGGGAAGATCCTAACTTGGCGAGGAGGTCGGCGGCTGAGTTCTCGTCCCTAGGGACATGATAGAACTCGAGGCCATAGAATTTTCCTTCTAGCTTGCAGATCTCTGTGCAGTATGCATCCATCTTATCACTGGTGCAAGATCAGTCTTTATTGACTTGGCTAATGATTAACTTCGAATCACCATAAACCATTAGGCGTCGAACTCCAAGAGAAATGGCAATTCGCAAGCCATTAACGAGTGCTTCATACTCCGCTGCATTGTTGGACGCTGTAAAGAGAAGCTGAAGAACATACTTCAGGCATTCGTATTGGGGAGAGATCAGAAGTACCCCAGCTCCTGCTCCGTCAATGCTAAGGGAGCCATCAAAATACATGACCCAATGCTCTAGGGTCTCGGCAGTCGGTGGGATTTAAATCTCAGTCCACTCGGCAATGAAATCAGAGAGAGCCTAAGACTTGATGGCCGTGCGAGGTTTGAAATCAATTGTATATTCACCTAGCTCAATAGCTCACTTGACAATCAGACCATTGGCGTCCCGGTTACGAAGAATATCGCCAAGAGGAAATTCAGTGATGACAGCCACCGGGTGCACCTGGAAATAATGCTTAAGCTTCCTAGCGGTGAGCAGCACAGCATAGAGGAGCTTTTGAATTTGTGAATAACGGACTTTTGATGGTCCGAGTACTTTCGAGATGAAATACACCGATCGTTGGACCGGGTAGGCTTGACTGTCCTCCGGGCACTCAACAATCATGGCGATGTTGACCACGCGTGTCGTGGCAGAGATGTAGAGGTGTAAAGTTTCTTCAGGGGTCAGCGCAACCAGAACAGGTGGTGTGGAGAGGACTTTTTTGAGGTCGACGAACGCCTGGTCTGCTTCTGGAGTCCATTTGAAATTACCCTCTTTTTTTCAATAATTTGAAGAATGGCATTCCTCGCTCACCAAGTCTTAAGATGAAACGCCCGAGTGCTATCATGCAACCTGTAAGGCGTTGAACATTCTTTACGTTAGTCGGCTTAGCCATGTTGACGATTGTCAAGATCTTCTCTGGGTTGGCTTCGATTCCCCAACTGCTGACTATAAATTCAAGTAGTTTTTCGGTTGGCACTCCGAATATACATTTGTCCTGGTTGAACCGCCACCGAAATTTGCGAAGATTATCTACAGTCTCTTGAAGGTCAGAAATTAAATCTTCTGGATGCCTTGACTTGATGACGACATCGTCCACATAAGCCTCCACATTGCGAACAATCTGGTCAACGAGGCAACGCTATATGGCGTGTTGATATGTAGCCCCGACATTCTTGAGTCCAAAAGGCATTAATGTATAACAATATGCACCAAATGAAGTAATGAATAACGTCTTCTCTTGGTCTTTTTCTTTTAGGCTGATTTGATGATAGCCCAAATAACAATCCAGGAAGTAGAGAAGAGAACAGCCAGCTGTAGAGTCGACCACTTGGTCGATGCGCGGCAGTGGGAAGGGGTCTTTAGGGCATCGCTTATTGAGATCAGTATAGTCAATGCGCATCCTCCATTTCCCATTTTTCTTTTTTACAAGGACTGGGTTTGCTACCCAGTCGGGATGATACATTTCTTTGATAAACTCAGCTACTAGCAGTCGGGTGATTTCCTCCTTGATGGGCTCCTTGGGCGAATCAGCGCATCTTCTGTTTGACCGGCTTAGCAATCGAGAAGACATGTAGTTCGTGCTCGATCAGCTCCCTTGGTACGCCCGTCATGTCAGAGGGTTGCCAGGCAAAAATGTCGATGTTGGCGCGGAGGAAGCTGACGAGCGCGCTTTTCTATTTAGGATCCAACGTTGTCCCGATGAGAGCCGTTTTGGAGGGGTCGGCGTCGGAGAGCTAAATACTCTTGTACTCAGCTGGCGAGGGTGTCAAGCCTGAAGTCGATGGTTTGGCGGTCGGGATGTCGAGGTCGGCGGGTGGCGCAGTCTTGGTTGCCTAGACCGTCTCTTTCATCCGGACGGAGATATCCACTGCTTCTCCCAAGGCGAGGCTGTCCTGCTCATAGGCGTGAGAGGTGGCGACATCTCCCTTGACAGAAAAGGCTCCCGATGGCCCTGGTACTTTAAGAAACAGGTACGTATAGTGGGATACCACCATGAATTTGGCGAGGGAGGGTCTACCTAGCACCACGTGGTAGGCAGTCTAGAAGTCTGCAACATAAAATTTAATGTGCTCGGTCCTAAAATTGTCCCGAGTACCAAATGTTACCGGCAGAGTGAGCGTGCCGAGTGGAATTGAGTTCTTTCCCAGGACAATCTCATAAAAAGGCATGTCCGTCTTCTGGAGCGTCGACTCATCAATGCCGAGCACAGAAAGAGTTCCCTTGAATAAGACGTCAAGGCCGCTCCCACCATCAATTAGCACCCTCTTGAGGCGCACCTTCATGATTACCGGATCGACCACCAATGGGAACCAACCTGGCTTCTACACGCCTATCCACTGGTCGTCGCGGTTAAAGGTGATTAGGATCTCTGACCAACGCAGGCGTTCGATCACCCTGTCGCTGATGGTGTTCACACGACGGGTGAGCAGCTTTTGCTAGCGCTTGGACTCCACCGCAACCGCTCCACCGAAGATCATCGAGACCGTCTGAGCGGGCTCTTGAAAGTCGTTTTTAGCCGAGGGGTCAGCGTCTTTGTCTTCTCAGCGAGTCTTCTTCTTCTTATCATCCCGGCGACGCTTATCTTGTCGAGGATTTTCTTATGCCTCTTTAACCATTTGGTTCTGCAGCTTGTAGCATCGGTGAGTACTGTGGTTGCTATTGGGATGAAAAATGCAGGGCTTATCCAGCATTTCTTGCATTATCGAATTCCCCCGTCCCCAGGATCGAGGTTTCTCCTCGGTGACCATGACGTGCTCAGATTTTCTCTTTCGATCGGGAGGACTCAGGTTTGTCGTGATCGTCATGCCACGGTGATCGGCGACGATCATCCAAGCACTTCTTGTCCTTGCGGGACTCCCGTGTGCTCTAGTGCATCTGCTCCCGCTCGGCGTCCTCGGCGTTGGTGAACTGCTCGACGACGGTGATCATTTCTCCTAGCGTCGCGGGCTCGTTCATCACCAAATAACGAAATAATTCCGATGGCTTTCTTAGTCCATCCTAAAAAATAGACATAACGTCAGCGTCGGAGATGCTGGCGATGGTGTTCCACCGCTCGGAGAAGCGACAAATGTAGTCTCGAAGGGACTCATCGCTTTTCTAGCCGGCTTTTGCCAGATTCCTTGATAGTTGACGATGAAAACATCGCACAATTGGCTCCAGGAGTTGATGGAGTTCTCCGGGAGGCCAGCTAGTCAGCTGATGGCAGCTAGCGACAGCATGACAGGAAGATAGTTGGCCATGACATAATGGTCTCCTTCCGCTGCTCGGACGGTCGTATAGTACAGCCGCAGCCACTGGGAGGGATCAGTCTTGCCGTCGTAGGGCTCGATCCCCGATAGGCGAAAGTCTCTCGGCATACCACCCGACGAAGCCGCCCGATGAAGGTGGGGAAGCAGTTGTGACGAGAATCAACGTCCTCGTGATGGCTAGCCCTTGGTGTTCCATAGCTCCGATCAAAGCGCTCCTGGCGACGAAGCTCGCTACGCTCGTGCCGTCCACGGCGGCATGAGATAATGTTACGCGCATCGCGCGCCTGGTCGATGATTTCTCGAGCATCACCTGAGAAAGAGCTCCCCTAGCGATCGCTTGGTCAGGAACGTCGCGACCGACTGGACGGTCAGCGGATCACGAACGCGCAGATGGTGTCGCCTCGATGAGTTGGACAGCAGCAGCCTATGTCATTGCCCGGGCTCTTTAGAGCTCGGGTGTGTTAGGGAGGGCGGAGAGTGCCCTCTCAATGGCGACTAGGTTCGTCGTAGGAGTACGATATACGGCGTGACCTTCAAAGTCCACCGTGTAAGCCTCCTGAGAGGTACCGGCCGCTTGATATCTCTCTCTACGGAGTGAGCAGGAAGCATTGCGCCTCCAACGCTCCTGCCGGTGATTGCTGGACTCGGCGGAGTTGATGGTAAGTTCATCATCGAAGACAGCCATCGTCATCATCATAACAGCGCCCAGGGGGTGAGGCGCAGGGGCGACTGTAGTGCCTTGCTTCTTGGCCCGCTTCGAGGCGACCTTCTCAAATTATCGTCGGTGGACGGTGCCACCGCCATCCGTAGCGAAGATGACGTAGTCAACGGGGGAGTCGATGGAGATGGGTTGACGCGAGGTTAACGGAGCTGCACCCTTAGTGGGTACTGAAGCCACCTTGACATGGTTGCACGCCGCGCTCCGAACAGCAGGGCGCACAAAAGGAGTGCGCGGGGTCCTCGCCTAGCGAACAGAGGCATTGGAGAGGACCAATTGGCGCATGGAATCGCCAACAAAGGTGAGTCTCCCGAAGGTGATGACAGCGCCGATGGGGACCTGAGCGTTCACCTTGCAGACAACAGCCATTGAACCCCAAAAGAAATTTTCACAGAACCTTCCCCTACCCGGCGCGCCAACTGTCGTTGTGTAAGAACAACAGTATCCTTAGGGGATACCCGAGGACTGGATTTGTGTAGACGTATGGGAAAGACTGTGATCGAAACTCAATGGTTATCTCACGAGTAACGAGAGACAAGAGATTTTAGACAGGTTCAGGCCTCCCGGAGGATAATAGTCCTAATCCTGTGTGCTTGTATGTGTGTTCGTTTGGAAAAACGTCCCCTGTAAAGGGTGCCTCCGATCCCTTTATATATTGTAGGGATTAGGGTGTTACAGTTTAGGGTTTAAAACAGCCCCTTTAATCATATTAAATTGGTTTAAATCACTTGAGATCATGAGCTTATGAATACAGCGGTTATGCGTTACATTAATATAACTGTTACGTCCTGGAGATTATTACTATTAATGAGGGCAACCGACTGTTAGGCGAGGCTTCCGAGTCGTGGCAGTCGGGCGTCCGTCCGAGTACTGGCAGTCGGGCATCCGTCCGAGTCCTGGTGGTCGGCACCCCTTCCAAGTCATGGTTAATGCTCTGTCCTTTCGATCCCGTCTTCTATCTGATTATCATAAATATACTCGGAGAGTACCTGGGTCGTATCCCCCACACGAACCCATTTTGTCAGAATTTACTGGATTAGCTGCTGGCTTCTTGCTTAAAAGTGCCATGACATTTTTCTGGCCAAAACATGGGTAGCTACTGGCAAGCTGGGTGATGAGTGGAGCACGCACGGATGAGTGATGAACCACTGGTGCTAGCTGCCGAGCATCCCCTCGATTTATGGTCCGGTCACCTCGAGATCCGCGAAGCAGGGTTTCAACGGCCAGGATTAATTGTGGAGAGATCCGTCGATTTACCGTTGATTTTTCTCTCGCGCGTTTTCACCGCGAAAAGGGGCCGTACGAGCGGGATGAAGACGGATCTCGAGGTGAAGGTCTGAAGGAGTCTCATTCATAAATTAATTTTCACAGCGAAAAGGGGCCGTACGATGCTTCACGCTTGCTCGTTGGTGAAGGTCTGAAGGAGTCTCATCCCGCTCGTACGGCCCCTTTTCGCGGTGAAAACGCGCGAGAGAAAAATCAACGGTTTAACTCGTGTGGTTCGTGGTCGTGGACCATAGACCCAAGTACACGTGGTCACAACGCTGCTCCGTACGACCTGTTAATCTCACGTGCCTGCTGACTGAGTCCCTGGCCTCTCCGAAATTTTCATCGAGCTAGCTCATGGTACATAAGACAACGGTGATCAGTAACCTTGTTGAAGCGAGTGGCTGCTGGATCTATCCCCTTGCTAAAATGGGGTCATTCCCTTGACATTTCCTGCCAACGCACGCGCTCGGCTGCTGCTGCTGCATGGTTCAAGCTGGTCAAAGCCAAAGCAAGCCTCTGGATTACTCAGGATGTCCCCGTTTTTGCTAGGCTAATTGTGCATGACGCGTAATGCCGCACGGGACAAAGCCGGGGCGGGGGAGGAGAGGAACCTGAGCGAGAGTGAGGAGCAGGGACCTGCTGCTGGGTCATGTGCGGCGATCAGGACTAGCGCCCTCGCCGTCGGGTAGCGCATCCATGCGGTGCGCCGTGGCCGGCAGCGGCGCGCGCGGTGCATGCGGTCAATTATGGGAAAGTGATGGCGCGGGTACGGTGATTAGGTGGGGAGGGGGGGACGACGCGCGCGGGCGCCACGGCACGGCACGGCGTGCTCTGCTTCGAGCAGTCACATCCATTCCTGCCGCGTGACGACGCCACGGGCGCCAGTCGCCGGCTTGGCGAGGTCAGGTTGACGCTGCAGTGTTGATTAGCTCGTATGTTGATTTATTGTCTTGTGTGGAACCAGCTCTAATGGACAACGTCGCTGCGG
>KE372622.1:0-11894 GCA_000418225.1 Zizania latifolia | reverse complement strand
TCCGGTGGGGGTTCGTCGAGCCGTGGTGGCCCTCGTCGTAAGAAAAGTAGCAAGAAGCGGGGGTCCACCTTTTCGGTGACGCGGGCCCGCTGGCTGTTAGGTTTCGATAGCGCTTTTTCATAAAGCAAGTATTCGAAGAGTATTGATGTACTTCACAGTTGTATTTATGACTCCGTCTTTTAATGAAATTCATTATTGTCTGGGCTTCGCACGAATTTTAGACTTCGTACTCGTAACGTGTACTTCGTTTAATTCTGTTGTGGAGAAACCATGCCGAAGCACGTCCCGGCTACATGCATAGGTGTCGGTCCCCCCCTTGCACGGAGCGGCTGTGAAGCTTGTTGTGTAGCCGTTGCGCGCGGTATTTTTTATGGAAGTGCATGTAATGTATGCATAAGGCTGTGCTTCGAACAACTGGATTCGAACTCAGCCACTCCGTGTGGCTAACTTTCCGTATAACCCCTGCCCGAAGTAGCTTCTCTACTTCGGTCCTCGCCAGGTCCGCGCGTTCAGCAAACAGCTTCCGCAGCTCCTAGCGCACTGGCCTCGCTCTGGGGTTGACCAACAGTTAGTACTCGATGACACCTCGATCGACCCCGGGGATATCTTCGTCCGACCATGCGAAGACGTCGAGGTTGCTTTGGATTGCTCCATCCAGCGAAGCCATGTCTTCTGGGTTCAGTCCTCCTCCGAACTGGATAGGGTATTCGAAACCCCCTTCGACGAGAACCTTCGTAATAACTTCTCCGTTGGGTCACGGTTTGAATATGGGGCCCTTGGTGTGGCCATGGGCTGCATATTATGTACCTGTCGAGGTTCGAAGGGGCAGTATGGCCATACTCCACCCTCCGGGCCACACTCTGGTTGCCTAACACCGTAAGGACTCCGCCTTGTGTTGGCAATTTCAGGCACAGGTAGTTGTGGTGCGCAATGGCTTCGAACTGATTTAGGGTCCCCCTTCCGAAGATGACATTGTAGACGTACGGGGCGTTAACGACGTCAAAAATGACTTCCTCCGAGCGCGAGAGGCTACCTTCACCGAAGGTGACTTGGAGGCCAATCTGTCCCACCGCCTCGAGAGGGGGGCCCGTGAAGCCTTGCAGGGGTCTCGCAGCTGGGAGAAGATGCCTGCGAGGGATGCAAAGTTGATCGAAGGCGTGCGCGAAGATGATATCCGCTGAGCTTCCTCCGTCAAAGATCACCCGGCGCACCTCGGTGCCTACGATGTCGGCGGAGATGACGAGGGGGTCCACATGCGAGAACTTGATCCCCATGGCATCTTCGGCTGAAAAAGAGATGGGCACGTGGACCCATTCCGGCATTGTGAAGGCGGACACCGAAGTCCCAACGTGCCCTACTTCGTGGACATAATCTCGGTGCTGTCGCTTGGACAGATTGCCCAGGGCTCCGCCACCCAAAATGGGTAGGACTACCCTTTTCTGGGGTCCGGAATTATCTTCAACCTTCGGAGGTGACGTCAAGTTTGCCATCGGAACTCGATGGTGAGCCTCGTCAGCCTCCGCACGTCCTACGGCCTAGACGTGCTCTGGACGCGCAGCTTCGGGCGCCCGATCTATAGTTCCTCGGCCACCGGTTCACTCTAAATACTCCCCTCGCAAAGCCAGTATAGCCTTGTAAGTGTCGGTGTTGTGGCTCCGGTTCTCGCCATGGATGTTGCAGAAGAAAGATTGGCCGGTGGCGAAGGGTCCTGCTGCTGGCTTCGTGCCAGCCCCCCGTCCTTTTCCTTGAGCTTGTTGATACTTCGGAGCCCTTGGCTCGGAGATGTTCAGCACTTTGTTGTGGAAGTGCTTATGACTTCGTCGGGACAGCGAAGACGGATGCTCTGCAAAAGCAGGCTTCGTGGACCTTGAGGCTTGGACTTCGAGGGCCTAGACTTGGGCGACGGCAGTAGTTCTTCAGAGCTAGCCTTATTCAGAGCGAGCGTACTTCTCGAAGTACGTCATGAGATGGGCCACCGAGGATATGGGTTTCCTATGAAGCTTGTCCAGGAGGCCCGCATTGGTTACCCCTTCGCGAGCGGCGTCCACAACGGACGAAGTGGAGATGCCTTTTATCTAAGACTTCGTGAAGGCGAAGCACTGCGGATATCGTCGCAGTGTCTCCCCCGACTGCCGCTTCACTTGGAACAGGCTACCGGTTGACATGGGGGCTATGAAGGTCCCTTAAAAGTTATTGGTGAACTTCTTGCGCAGGTGCTCCCACGATTTTATGGAGCCAGGCTTCAAGGACCAGAACCATTGGAGGGCTAACCCTTCGAGGGCTAGGGAAAAACACTTCGCCATGGTGTCCCTTTCACCTACACTGGCCTCGATAGCGAGGGCGTACGAGCAAGCGAACTCGTCAGGGTCCGAGTCCCCTTGAGCACTTGGAGAGCTTCGCTGCTCGAAACTTTGAGTGAAAGCGAACCATTCGCAGATCCGGATGCAACGGTGACCCTTCGTCAAAGGAGGCGTTCTGCCTTCGCTCTTGGAGCTCTTGATCACCATGGTCACTCACGGTGATGGCAGCTAGTGCCCTTGGAGGGTCATCGGCAGTCATCGGCAGTGCGGACCTGGCTGGCCGTATTTTGCCTCCACCTCGTGACTTCGGCACGGAGCGAGGCCAGCTTGGAGGCCTGCTCGTTCTCAAGGTCTCCGCTTCCCCCGGAGTTCGGCTTCGGATCCTGCAACCGAGCATAATCGGTCCGCAGTGCTCTTGGGGGCGGAGGCCTCGTCCCTTGGGGTTCCGCACCCCCTGATGGGTTGAACGCAAGTGGACCGACGATAGGGGCTTCGGGCGTGAGGTTCGGAGTGAGCTCTCCGTCCCTAGGAAGGGCGCTTTCCGTCGGAGGACCGACGCCCAGCTCTGCAATATCGGGGCGGACAGTTGCGTTGCGAGGGCTAGCGATAAGCTCCGCAGCCCTCGAGGCCGAAGCTACTGCTGAGGGGCCTCTTTGTCCGATCGACCTCGCATGCTAGATTCCAGAGGGGGGACTTCTTGGTGCGCTGAGGCCGACGCTACTCGAGAGGACCTCCGAGTAAGGGCTACGCTCTTGCTTTTCTTCGGAGGCATGGTCCGAAGGTTGATGGTAGAGAGGCTAGTTTTTGGACTAAGCTCCCCACGGACGACGCCAACTGTTGGTGTAATACAGAACTATGCAACAGGTTCAAGTGTCGAGAACCTCAAAGGGTTCACAGAATAAATCAGGGTTCGAATAGTGCTCTAGGCCTCCGAAAGGATAATAACCTTCGAGTAAAAGTAGTATTGATTTATGCTCCATGTGTTCGCTCTCCCTCCACCTAGAGATGGCAACGGGTAAAATATCCGTGGGTACTGTCTGCCCATACCCGTACCCGACTAACAAAACCTATACCCGTACCCACTCGCGGGTATAAAATCTTTCCCATACCCGTACCCGCATGGGTAACGGATACCCATCGGGTATCCATACCCGAGAAAAAATGCAGTACTAGACTACTAGAGCGGCAGGTAGATGTGCGCGTACTCAGGTGAGGAAAGCGTCGCCGGGATGTCAAGGAGGGGTTGCTGTTGCTCGTCGCCATTTCTTCTTTTCCCTCCCACTCCTCTCGGCAGTCGAACGAGCCGGCGACGATGGCGAGGGAGCGAGATCTGGGCGCACGACGGTTGAGCTCAGGAGAAGGGAGGAGAGAGGCGGCTTAGCGGTGACGGCGGTCTGGGTGGAGAGTGGCGGTGCGTCGGTGCCATTCCAGTAGCAGTAGGTGAGGAGAGGGAGGAGGAAAGAGAGAGACAACATGTGCATGTAGAAGAAGAATGGAGATAGCCGCCAGGGAAGGGAGGAGACGGGAGGTCTAGGAGATTGGGAGTGATGGGGAGAAAGAGATAGAGAGGGTTTTAGGTTAGATCGGTAGGGATTGTTTCTTTTTTTACTGGGCTTTGTGGGTTTTTATTTTGGCCCATTAGAAATAGTCGGGTATATAGGTAAACGGATATGTGTACTACAGTCCCATACACGTACCCGTTTACCCAACGGGTATAACTTTTTACCCATTTACATACCCATGGATACTAATTTTTCCCTATACCCATCTCCTAATAGAGCAATTACCCACGGGTAAACGGGTATCGGGTACCCATTGACATCCCTACCTTCACCCTGCAGGGGGGCATTTATAGGTACAATTACTATAGGATAATACGAAGTTACCCTCTACTTGTAACCGACTTTTACAGTATGAACAGTGAATTTACATAGGGGTAGTTTAGTAACTCTCCGAGTAAACGAACCTAAGTTCATATCTTGTCGGAGGAGACAGGAATACCACGGTTTCGGAGTCCCGTGTCAGGTGGTCTTGGAGGCCTCGCACAGTGCAGGCCGAAGGGGGCTTTGGGGAGAGCTCGAGCAGAGTACTGATCTGCTCCTCCGAAAGAGGATAAAGCAATTTTCCTCAACAGTAAGAAATGAACATCAAATAAGCTTGTTTTCTACGCATTGATGCTTATATTGAATTGGACGGAGGGAAGACAAGGTTTCGGCAACACAATCGGTTTGTCATACTTCTTTCTAGTACTTGATAAGAACAGTAGACTGACGGTGTTGATGTTTTTATTAAATCATCAGCTTTCTTTGTAGCTTTTTTATGTCCAGCTAAAGTTTTGACATAAAGGTTTTTTGAAACTATTCTAGCTTGTGGTTTCCGAAAGTTTGTTCACTTGAATATCTCAGTGATATTACGCGGGGCTAACAGCACGGTATATTACACATGTTCTCTATGTGCTGCTAAACAGCTCCCAGCCTTGCTTTTCTTTTGTCAGGGATTTAAACACGCCAATAAAATCAACACAAGATATCAATTTACATGGAAAACCCTTATAAGAAAAAACATGTGAGACAAAATTCACTAATAAAAGATATGAGATTACATGTACAAAAATGACTTATATTTATACACATATTTAGATATGATTATAATAAACTCATTTGACTATAATTTTATCTATTTGAGTCAGAATTTAACAAACATTTACTTGATTCAAAGTCTCTATAAACATGTTATTGCAAAAATATCTCGAAAACCCGAAAAGACTTGTAAGCAGCACGAATAACTATTAAATCTACAATACTTAAATTTAGTATTTAAATGTGCTTTATAGCATATAGTGATTAATATTTTCCAGGATACGCGCTCTACAGGCTGTTCTCCGTTGAGATTGGAAACCGATGCGCGTTTTCTTTTTTATTCTTACGATCCAAATGGTGGCCGATGCCCGTAAAATCTGTGGTGCCGCGCACCACGTTTGCAATGCCTCAAATCTACCAACCCCCACTGTTGAGTTGAACAAGTTTCTCTGCTTCGGCAGCACGGGGTGAAGAGTGGCTGCGCCGCCTGCCGCATCGCAGACAGCCTTTGTATCGGCTGCCGAGTCGCGGGCAGAGGGAGGCGCGGCGCCGAGGCGGGATGGCCTTTCGAGCGCGCAAACGCCCTGTGGGGTTTGCGCGCCCGAACCAACGGAGGAAGCCAGCAAGCAACATCCAGCCCGCGCTTGCGCCGCTACCGTGCCGTGGGCCGGTGATTTGGGCGAGAGGCTGATGGCGCCACGCCGCTGGCAGTGGCCGCTGCACGTGCCCTCGCGGGCGCCTCTCGTTCCATCGGCGGCTACTTCATGCCGTTCCGGCGTTCCGCTTCACGGTGCTGTAATTCGGTTTGATCCTCTCTGGTAATTGAAACCATCCTAGGTCCGTTTGTGGTTTGGGGTAAGAACAGACAAAAAAATTAATAATTTGTCATGATTATTCTTTTAATTATGATGTTACTTAAGATAATGATATACAAGATGATTTATGTTAATGATATTTGAATCGTGATAATAAAAATACGAAGTTTGATTGTAAACTATCAGATCTTTGTAACAACGGATGGCTCCCTAGAAACACGGTGGTACACTTTGAGAGAGCACGTGCTGCGCTTGTCACCCTGTTACAAAAATCAGCGGTGAATCTGCCGAACAAAAGCGCAGCGCAAGAATATCTCTGGCCAAGATTTGATTGGCATATATTTGGGAGACCGGTTTGGCAGGCCGGACATGGGTTAGCTTACAATTCCCAAATTAATCTACCTCTACTTTCATCTTATTCGTGAATCTCATTTTCTTAGGTAACTCAGGGATTATCAACACATGAAAGCTCCACTGAAGAAGATGATCAATACAAGCGTATAGGTTACTAACTTACTCGAGTGACGACGTCAAGAAAAGGCCCGAAAAGAGATCGTCACGCTCGATTTCCAATTATTGAAGTTGCCCTTTATATCACTTTATGTTCTCTTTGTGGTGCATTAGAGCAGCTATTAGTTCTTCCAAAGGGCCGACTGAATTTGATACGGCGCTTTCGCTACAGTTCCATCTCTATTCGTTTGGATGTGATCGTTTACTCACTATGTCTTCTCTTCTGAACATTTGAAAAGCGCAGGATATTCTAGTTCTTTCCACCGAGTAAAAGATTGGCAATTGGCAACTTTTGGCATGTACCGGGTTCTTTCTTTACGAGATGAATCTGATAGATGCTAATGCTTACGGTGTGCAGCTGTGAATGCATCCTTACGTGAAGGCGTTTTCTTAAGCAACTCTTCGCTTTCTCGAAGCTAGGCTGATGTTCTGATAGCTTTGTATTAGATGTTTATACAAGCAGTGATGTATCCAGCACAAGACAAGAATACCATCGAATGCAGTGGTTGATAAAAATCTCTTGTAATACACGCCCTTGCTGTGTTTGCTGTTTGCAGTGCGTGTTGCATGTACTGGAGTCGATCGACGTGTGTGTGAAACAGCTGCAACCTTAGCAGTCAAATGCTGCTGTAGAAAATGCAGAGATTTATAGTATAACTGATTACTGCAATGTTACTGACTACTGATACTGTGCAAAATGCAGAAGGAAAAACAAACTGAACAGACCTGCCAACACTCTGTAAACTGTAATGATCTGCTTCGAACTGAATAAAATTGCTCTTTTCTTGGAAAATGACCTTTTTGGGTCGTAATTTTTCTCTGTGGGGGTAGCTGAATCCACAGATATCAGTATGAGTGTATGACTGTGTCCAAAATATCACAAGTTGTCGTTTCAGAAACAGTGTCCAAAATATAAAGTGTCAGCCTCGCAGACAAACCATACTGGAAGACCACGTTTCTGACGGCGAGAATGCGAGATGAACACTTAAACGTCAGGACCGGAAGCTGTTGCCTGCATCTCGCAAAACACCAAACCCATAAAAAGAGAGATCTCAAGAATCAAAGACGGCACGCGGTGGCAAAGTCACCAACTGGGGAAGGCTGGAATCCAGAAGCTAACAAGCCACCGCTAGCTACTAGTCTGCCGCGTGCGTGCCTGCCTGCTCTGTGCTCTGGCCTTGGTCCAGTTGGCCCTTGGCGATGGCTGGAGGCAACTCCTGCTGGAGTCGGCCGGCTTTGGGATCTTGAGGAGATGCTACTACGCAGCTTCAGCAGCTGCTGCTAAAACCCGCAAGTGAAGTATCCTCCTAGCTTTCCACCGGTTACTTGGCCATTGGAAAATGCCATGCGCCAATGCATTGCTAATTACTAGTTTACTGCTGCTGCTGCTTGCCTGCTTCTAGCTTTGTGTTAAGTCAATCATTTGGTTTTCCATTTCCTTTTGAGTGGGAAAGTATCTTATGTCTTGTGCTAAGATACTCTTGCATCATGCTTAAGTTATTGTTGTTCTGTCTGCTAATTGACAAGGAACAGGAACACTAGTGGTTATGCATTAAGGCCTTAATTTATCCCAGTGTGTCCGGTTTGCCTGAGATAGCTGGGAACCTGCTGCGTCTATGACTTTGTGCTCTGACGTTTGACTTAGTTTGTGCGAAAAAGATGCATGTATAACTTGCCCTTACATTTATTAAACTTACAGGGTGCCTGCTCTGTTGATCCTAGAGCCCATTTGGTACCTACTGGCTACTGGTTTCGTGTGCATGCATCAGGGCAGAGGCCACTACGGCTCCAGCCGACCTCTTCCCTATATAAATCCCGGAACACCACCTCCCCATCTTCCAAGAACAGACGCGCTCCTGACACTGAGCTCCTCCTAGCTCAAGAGTGATATCTACATCCTACAGCTTACAGTGCCCGCAACTTGATTGTATCACCTGCCGACAACAATGGCGGCCTCGGTGGAGTATAAGCCGGGTCCCCACCCGTGGAAGAGCAATGCGCCGTCGAGCAGCCTCGACTTGTTCCCGTCCTTCGGCGGCAAGCGCCGTTCAGGCACCGACTCTGACTCCGATGATGTAGACGACATACTCCCCGACTGGAGGTCCCTCTACCACGTGCGCCTCGAGGTGGAACAGCCCGTCAAGGACCCCCGCGACGAGGCCACCTCCGACGCATGGGTGCGGCGCCACCCGGCTCTCGTCCGGCTCACCGGCAAGCACCCGTTTAACTCCGAACCGCCGCTGCCGCGCCTCATGTCGCACGGGTTCATCACGCCGGCGCCGCTCCACTACGTGCGCAACCACGGCGCCGTGCCCAAGGCCGACTGGTCCACCTGGACCGTGGAGGTGACCGGGCTTGTCAAGCGCCCCGCACGGCTCACCATGGAGCAGCTCGTCACGGAGTTCGAGACCGTGGAGTTCCCCGTCACGCTGGTCTGCGCCGGCAACCGGCGCAAGGAGCAGAACATGGTGCGCCAGACAGTGGGCTTCAACTGGGGCCCCGGCGCCATCTCCACCTCCGTGTGGCGCGGCGTACGTCTCCGCGACGTGCTGCGGCGATGCGGCGTCATGGGCGCCGCGGCCGGCGCGGCCAACGTGTGCTTCGAGGGCGCGGAGGACCTCCCCGGCGGTGGCGGCTGCAAGTACGGCACCAGCCTCCGCCGGGAGGTGGCCATGGACCCGGCGCGCGACGTCATCCTCGCCTACATGCAGAACGGCGAGCCACTCGCGCCGGACCACGGCTTCCCCGTGCGCGTCATCGTGCCGGGCTTCATCGGCGGCCGCATGGTGAAGTGGCTCAAGCGCATCATCGTCGCGTCCAAGGAGTCGGAGAGCTACTACCATTACCGCGACAACCGCGTCATGCCGTCTCACGTCGACGCCGAGCTCGCCAATGCCGAAGGTACGCGTCGTCGTCAAACGCTCACACGCGACGACACACATTGGTTATTGGTAAATCGCGCGCGGCCATGATCTCACCTCGTGTTTCTTTCCGTTTTTTGTGGCGACAACAGCGTGGTGGTACAAGCCGGAGTACATGATAAACGAGCTGAACATAAACTCGGTGATCACCTCGCCGGGACACGACGAGGTACTACCCATCAATGCGCGGACGACGCAACGGCCGTATACCATGAAGGGATACGCCTACTCCGGTGAGTCCCAAACCACTTTCCATCTTGTCTCCTAATTTATCTAGGCCTTCGGCCTGCAAGTTCCAAAAGCCCAACATGGCCACTCTGCGTTTCTTCCATTGGGCCATTAGAATATTTCCTTTTCTTCTCCTTACTACTCTTTTACTGGGCCGTTAAAATGCCATTTTTTTTCAATCGGGCTATTAAGATATCAGTAGCTCTGTGTAACTGTGTTGATGGTGTTTTACGGCGATGATTTGCTATTATCAGGCGGTGGCCGGAAAGTTACACGGGTGGAGGTGACCCTGGACGGCGGCGAGACGTGGCAGGTGTGCACGCTGGACCACCAAGAGAGGCCGACCAAGTACGGCAAGTACTGGTGCTGGTGCTTCTGGTCCGTCGAGGTCGAGATGCTCGAGCTGCTCGGAGCCAAGGAGATCGCCGTCCGCGCCTGGGACGAGTCCCTCAGCACCCAGCCGGAGAAGCTCATATGGAATCTCATGGTGAGTGGCAGCAACCAGCAACTCCATCGTTTTTGCGTCGTGTTGCTGCGTGGACGACGACGACGGTGGTTCTCAATGTTGCAAGTTTGTTTGGTTCGCGTGCAGGGCATGATGAACAACTGCTGGTTCCGGGTGAAGACGAACGCGTGCCGGCCGCACAAGGGGGAGATCGGGCTGGTGTTCGAGCACCCGACGCAGCCGGGCAACCAGGCCGGCGGGTGGATGGCGCGGCAGAAGCACCTCGAGACGTCCGAGAGCGCCGGGAGCACGCTGAAGCGGAGTACGTCCACGCCCTTCATGAACACGGCCTCAACGCAGTACACCATGTCCGATGTGCGCCGCCACGCGTCGACGGAGTCCGCCTGGATCATCGTTCACGGCCATGTCTACGACTGCACGGGCTTCGTCAAGGATCACCCCGGCGGCGCCGACAGCATCCTCATCAACGCCGGCACCGAGTGCACCGAGGAGTTCGACGCCATCCACTCGGACAAGGCCCGTGAACTCCTCGAGATGTACCGCATCGGCGAGTTGATAGTCACCGGCAGCGGTTACTCGCCGCAGAGCAGCAGTGCTGACCTTAAGGCGATCGTCGAGACCGCGGCGGCGGCCCCTGCCGTGCCGGTTTCGACCGTCGCGCTGTGCAACCCGCGAGAGAAAGTGCGATGCCGGCTCGTGGATAAGAAAAGCCTATCCTACAACGTGCGCCTGTTCAGGTTCGCGCTGCCGTCGCCGGACCAGAAGCTCGGGCTACCAGTCGGCAAGCACGTGTACGTGTGCGCGACGATCGGCGCCAAGCTCAGCATGCGCGCGTACACGCCGACTAGCTCCGTCGACGAGGTTGGCCACGTCGAGCTCCTGATCAAGATATACTTTAAGGACGAGGACCCCAAGTTCCCCGACGGCGGGCTCATGTCGCAGTACCTGGACTCCCTGCCGCTCGGCGCCACCATTGACATCAAGGGCCCAATAGGGCACATCGAGTACGCCGGGCGCGGGGCCTTCATGGTGAACGGCGAGCGCCGGTTCGCGCGTCGCCTCGCCATGGTGGCCGGCGGGACGGGGATCACGCCGGTGTACCAGGTGATCCAGACCGTGCTCAGGGACCAGCCCGACGACAACACGGAGATGCACCTGGTGTACGCGAACCGGACGGTGGACGACATGCTCCTCCGGGAGGAGATCGATCGGTGGGCGGTAGCGCACCCTGCGCGGCTCAAGGTGTGGTACGTGGTGAGCAAGGTGGAGAGGACGGAGGATGGCTGGGAGTACGGCGTGGGGAGGGTCGACGAGCGGGTGCTCAGGGAGCACCTGCCGCCGGGCGACGACGGCGAGACGCTCGCGCTCGTGTGCGGGCCGCCGGCGATGCTCGAGTGCACGGTGCGCCCAGGACTGGAGAAGATGGGCTACGACCTCGACAAGTCATGCCTTGTCTTCTGAGACGTGACACCTGTCGTGTACAACACTACACTGTACATATACTTAGCTGCATACTTGAATGTACGTACCGAGTTGTGTAGCAGTGAGCGGTGCCCATGGAAGCGTAGACCGATTCTTGTGCACATGGCACTTACTGGCGACGAGATGTATTATTTGATTATACCATAGCAATAAAAACGAAAGAATTCTACAAAGATAATGTTGTGTTCTTAGTTGTGTTGACATTTTTCAACTCTCACTGATATTTTCCAACTGCTTGTCAATGGCTAATGTTTTTTCCTTCCTTTTTGACTATTAGATATTGAATCACTCGCCATTAGCCCAAAATCATTATAAGGCCCAAATTAACCAGGACCATTTAGAAGCCATGAGAAAAACATTTTGGTCCAAATAATCCAATCTTCCACCGCACGCCTCTTTTCTACTCGATCTGGATCAGATAAGCCCACTTAACAGTCCATTGATGAAATCTTCCACCGTACGCCTCGTCTCCACCCTCCGCTCTACAGGCGCCCAGCAGCGTCCGCTTCTCCGAAATCCTCCTATTTTCCCGCCCATTTCCAGCCCCGAAATCCCAAGGCTGAAAATCTGGCTTAGGCTCGTGGCTCGGCTCG
>KE372621.1:1377821-1391004 GCA_000418225.1 Zizania latifolia | reverse complement strand
AGCCCCGCGGTCGGACTCCCGTGTACCTGAGTCGCGCGACAGCTCCGTCGCGGTCGAGTCATCTCCTCCTCTTCTCCTTCATCCTCATCGTCCAATCTTCATCACCCGGTTGACAAGCACTCATCACCTCATGGTTCATACCATGACTCCTCACATGCCCCGCGCAAATCATGTGTCGCCTTGGGCCAAGCTGCCGGCCCACATGAACGACGCCTCTTTCCTTTTTTTAATAAAGCAAACTAGCCCGTGTAGCACAGTACCAGGCCGACCCAATACTATGAACAGTATATTTTCCAAGTTTTCAGTGATTTAAACCAGCCGGCCTGTTTTGAACAGTAAAGCACAGTACAATTTTCCATTTTTAGAAAATAATAAACCTTTAAAAATTCATATAAAATTTGTTATAGCTCCGATTAGCTCCATTAAAATTTCTAAAAATTTCTAACATTTTAAACTTTCATATAGCATAGAATAAAATGTTTTCCCAAAACTTTTATATGCTTTTATTTATGTGATGTTGTTTGCACCATAGTTGCCGACGCCAAGGACATGCAGGAATTCGATCCCGAAGACCCCGAATACTATCCGGATCAAGGTAAGTCTCCCTTTGATTATGCTTGCTCCCATAATTGTTAATTTAATTTTATATAAATGCATGTTTAGAATACACGCACACATACACTTAAAGTTAAAGATAATCGCCCTCACGAGTACGTTAATTAAACCTAAAATTTTTACACTTAGCCTATCCTTAAAAATTGAGAACTATATTAACCTTGTAATCATGATGATTACGATGACCACATCCTAGTATTGTGATGTGGGTTGTCCGTAATCAAAACTTATCTTTACTCTCACTACATTACATGATTGCAAATGAATGAAGCGTGTGGGTTGAAAATGAGATTTGCAAGGTTGTTTTGAAAACCGGTACAAAGTGCCGAGTGTGTTGAAAATAAATACAAAAGAAGGGTGTTTTGGGTAAAAACTTGCCATGAGTCATCGTCGTCTTTCGGGCCCGACTTCGAGTGGCACATAAGGACCAATTCATTGGAAAAAACATTATCATGCACACTAAAGTGCAACCTTACGGGCATTATGGGGTGTCCCTGATTGAGTACCTAGTGGATTTAGCATCGCTCGATTACCAGTAGACGTGAAATGCCTAGGGTGACTCCGTGGTTTGTTTATGGGCTCAAGGAGCCGTATTGATTTGAGATGGTTTTTGGAGAAAGGTGGTAGGAAGTAGGGGTGAAAACGGAGCGGAAACGAACGGACATGGGTGTTACCATATCTGTCTCCGTATTTTTTAACGTAAATGGAAACGAAAGCGGATATTGCGGAAACGAAAACGGAAACGAATAATACCGAAAATAAATACGGATCGAATAAGGAACGGACACGGATACAGATCGAATATATGTCGGAATACAAACCGTGCGCATCATCGTGGTTGCAAAATGCCGCTCTATGTTATCAACATGCATGCGATGTAATTTCACCGCATAATTTTTTACTTTTCGCACGATGCAAATTTATTTAACTAACCTATATTTATCGAGGCATTAGTCAGTTACTCAGTTTATATAGTTTGTTATTTAACTAACCTATATTTATCGAGGCATTGGTCAGTTACTCAATTTATATCTTTTGTTTTATATTATAAGATGTTTAAGGCAAACTTCACTAATTTTTGCTAATTTTATAAAAAAAATTATACCAATAATTATATCATCAAATTAGTTTTATTAAATCAATCATAAAATATATCCTAATAGTGTATTTATTTGATATTGTAATTATTAATATGTTTAAAAATGTAATCAAATTTAGATTAGGTAGTAGAGGAGAAAAACATTGACGGCTCACAGCTGGACAGCCTCGAAAACCAGCACCAATCAAGCAAGATCCCAGCTAAGATTAATCACCGCATTAATGCTTACACGCCTCGTATTAGTGCAAACAACAACCATACACTAAGCAGTCAGCAGTCAGTAGCGTGGCACCGTGGATGCAGGCCGCGTGGGAAGGCTGTGCGGCTGGGCTGGACTGGCCGGTGTGGGCTGAATATACTTAAGTCAGGAGAAAGTGAATGGGCCTATGAACGCAGAAACTATCCATTTTTCTTATACGGAATTTCCAGCGGTATATCCGTTTCTGATGGAAATCGTCGTTCTGTTTCTGGTTCCGTTTTCGTATAAAAAATTCCGTATCCGTTTTTGTTCCAAAAAATTCTATTTCTGCATCCATATAAGCCTCTCCATTTTCGTTTTTTCTTGGAACGGACGAAAACTTTTTGCTCCGTTTTCATCCCTAGTAGGGAGAGGTGAAAGGGGATTTGAGCACCCTCGAGATTTCAAAGGGAAAAGGGGCCAAAGGCCAACGGATCCTTGGTTGGACCCGTCTATGTGGCAATGGGTTATCCTACGTCGGCTAGAGAAAGGCTTTGTCACGAACCTCCTCTACTATCGGGATAGTAGGAGTAACCTCATGTCGTAAGGGTAAAGTGTACACCTTTAACTAAAGTATAAACTGTTCGAACAGTCGTGCCCATAGTTATAGGCGCGTGCCATGATAGTTGCCTATGCATGGTGTTTGGCTTTGGTTTTGGACAAGAAAACAAGTTGAGGGTTGTGAAGCGTTACCAGAGTGCACCCTCGGAGTGTACGGCCAGCCTTTGTATTCGGCAATGAGCTTGTGTAGCTCAGAAAGTCAAAAAGGCTTCATAGAGAGAGAGGGTGAGGTTCAACCCTAGGATGAGAGATAAAATGTGTTTTTGTAAAGAGGGAAAAACCTACCCGATAGAGGGGCAGGCCAGTACCAAAGTAAAGTAAAGAATGTAAAGTTAGAGAGATTATTGTGGAGAAAGATTTGAAGGATTAATATGGGGAAGATCTGAAAGATTGTTATGGAAAATGTGAAGAGGTGGAGTTGATGGAACGGATGAGAATGTGTTTTGAAAAACAAACATTACTACTTAGTAGTTGGTGGAGGTTGGGACCTCTACCAATAGGTATGGGACACTTAGTATAAAAAATCATTTTACATAAATAAACCTTAGCCGCCCTTGTTCATCCACATCTATAAATACTTTCCGAGACTTGCTAAGTACGTTTGTACTCACCCCTCTTGCTAACCCCATCCAGAAGGAGAAGTTCAGCCAGGAGATAAGGAATGGTACCCCTGAAAATACATCTTGATGCATCTAGGCCCCTAATTTATTTTAGTGTTTTAATGACAATAGTGATCAAGTGCTTCTTACATGGTTTCTAAGATGAATGAAGGAATTAAGAGTTAAAAGTGGCATTGCAGCTCTTTCGACCTTGAAAAAATTGAATTATTCGTTCTACTTAGGCTCAAGTAGTGTTTATTGCATATATTTTAAATTTTCTTGAGTCTAGGTATGCCGTACTATTAAGAGGGATAAGTTGATCGTTGATCTAAAGCTAAGTGCTCAAATCAATATCTTTCGTTGAAAGTTTCGGAATTTTTCCAAGTTACTTTTTGGTTTCTAGAAAAGGCGGATTTTCCGGGTACAAGCTAGACTGTCCAAAATCTGCTTTCTGTTCGATTTATTTTTTAAGCCAGATTGTCCGGACTTTGACCGGACTATCCAAAAACATGTTTCCGTGCGATTTATTTTTCAAGCCGGATTGTCCGGACTCTGACCGGACTATCTGAAAATATGCTTCTGTTTAAATTATTTTTTGAGTTGGACTGTCCGGACGCTGACGAGACTATTTGAAAACTTATTTCTGTTAAAATTTATTCTGAAGCCAGAATGTCTGAATTTTTGGCCGGACAATCCGAAAATTACTCTCTGTTTGATTTTTATTATGTGGCCTGGACTGTCCGAAAACACTCTTCTGTTTGGACTTAATTTTTGGCCTGGAATATTCGGATTCTGACCGGACTGTCCGAAACACTAGTTCTGTTTCAATTTTATTTGGTCTGGATCATCCGGTTAAGCCCGGACTGTCTAGATGAATAGTGCGTGATTTTTTACCCTAACGGACAGATTTGGTGTAGGGGTATAAATACCCTTCCCCTCCATAATAAGGGAAACATGATTTGCAAAATCTAGACGCCCTGCCATTTTTCACATCTTCTTTAAGTGATGTGCTAGGGAGAATAATTGCATATGAGCTAATGGAAGAAGAAGCCAAGGAAGTCAAAGATCTTGCCAAGCTTCATAATAACAAGGGCAAAGATATGGCTCTCAAAGCTAAGAAGAAAAAAAGTCAAGTGATGATGAAAACGATGATGAGGAGTTTGTGTTATTTGTCAAGAAATTCAAGAAGTTCATGAAGAATGGTGGCTTTGACAATTACAAGAAAAATAGTGACAAATCAAAGAAAAAAGTCAAAGAAAGGATGCTATGAGTATGATGATCTTGTTCATTTCATAGCCGATTGCCTAAGAAGAAAGAATAAGAAAGCAAAGAAAAGTAAAAGTACAAAAGGGGAAGAAAGGCGGCCATGCTCACATTGGAGAGGAGTGAAACTCCGACTCTGATTTTGAGTCCGAGTCGGATTCCGACTCAAGCAAGAAGGGAGTCGCCACCGTCGCCATCGCCAACATCACAACTCTGAAGCCTTCACTATTTGGAGACTCGAGCGACGATGACGTCATCTCCCCTAAGTGCTTTATGGCTAAAAGCAAGAAAGTAACTGTGATGGATAAATCTTTAGATAAAGATGATTATAGTGATTCTAGCGATGATGAATCTAAATTTGATGTGACATATTTAAAAGTATGAATAAGCTAGTTTTATTAAAATTTAAAGAGCTTATGGAAATAATAGAGTCGCAAGAAGCAACTTTAGAAAAACAAGAGGGCATTCTCCTTAATGAGAAGGAGAGAAATCTTGAACTAGAGAGGCTTCTTGCTAAGGAGAAAAAAATGTAGATAAGTTGACTAAGCAATCTTGTTTAGTGCATGAGTGTAGGTTAGAGGATAAGCTCAAAACTCTTAGAAGTGAGCTTATTGTTTTTGAAGAGAACAATAAGAGCCTTGAAGAGAGAGTTGAGTCTCTAATTACTCAACCTATTTCTATTACTTCTATTACGTCCACAAGCAATGGTTGTGCTAAATGCTATATTCTTGATATTACTGCTTATGAGACTAACACGAAAGAAATTGAATTATTGAGGAAGGGAAATAAAAGGCTTAGTATTTTAGTAAGCTAAGGGTGCATGAAAATCTACAAGACAAATGATACATTATACAAGACACTCAACACCCAAAATAATATTAAAAAGAGAGGTCTTAGCTTTCATCTAAGTGAAAGCAAGGTGAATGCTAGGATGAAGTAAAAGGATAAGGGGATCATCAAATTTGTAAAGGAAGAACAAAGTTCAAAGAAGATCAACAACAAGCCCTTTGCTCCACAAGCTACCTTTTATGTATCATATCTTATTAGAAAAAACCACCGTAGTAAAATAGTTGCTCAATTTGCTGGTAGTAAAAGTAAAAATTCATTGAGATACATATGGATTCTTAAAGTTCTTATGATTAACATTGAAAGACCCAAAAAGGTTTGGGTACCTAAAAATAAGAACTAATCTATTTTGTAGGAATACTTCTCCGACTGATCTAGTTGGGCGATGGACAGTGGATGTACAAATCAGATGACCGAAGAAATGAGTATGTTTATCTCATTTGTGTCAAATCAAGGTAATCATGAATTCATTGTATTTGGTGACAATGGAAAAGGAAAGGTAATGAGAGTAGTTAAAATTTCTATCTCAAATAATAATACTGTTTCTAATATTTTACTAGTTGAGTCTTTAAGTTATAACTTGCTTTCAATATCTCAGTTATGTGAAATTGGTTATAAATGTGTTTTTACTAATGAGGGTGTAACCGTTTTGAGAAGTAGTGATAATTCCATAGCATTTACGGGTAAGTTGAAAGGAAAGCTTTATCTAGTCAATTTTGATTTAGATAAAGTTGAACCGAAAACTTGCTGGGTGGCTAAGACTAGCATGGGTTAGTTATGGCATCGCCGACTAACTCATGTTGAGATAAGAAACTTGTCAAAACTTCTTAAAGGGGAACACATCCTAGAACTAACAAATATTGTGTTTGAGAAAGACAATTGTGTACTGCATGTCAAGCAGGTAAATAAGTTGGAGCACTGCACACCGTCAAGAACATCATGACAATAAGGAGACCACTAGAGCTTCTACACATGGATCTTTTTAGACTAGTGGCATACCTAAGCATTGGCGGTAACAAATATGGTCTAGTTATTGTTAATGATTTTTCTCGCTTCATTTGGGTATTCTTTTTGCATGATAAGAGTAAGACACAAGACGTATTCAAAAGTTTTGCAAGAAGAGCTTAAAATGAGTATAAAGCCAAGATCAAGAAAGTGAGAAGTGATAATAGGAGTGAGTTCAAGAACACTGAAGTCGAAGAATTTTTTGACGAAGAAAACATTAAACATGAGTTCTCCGCGCCCTATGATTCACCTAAAAATGGAGTGGTAGAACTGAAGAATCGAACATTAATTGAGACAGTAAGAATAATGCTTAATGAGTACAAGACTTCAGATATATTTTAGGCAGAAGCGATCAACACTGCATGTCATGCGATCATTCGTCTGTATCTACACAAAATTCTTAAAAAGACGGCTTATGAGCTTTTAACTGGTAACAAGCCTAATGTTTCATATTTTAGAGTTTTTAGAAGTAAGTGATTTATTTTGAGTAAGCGACCAAGAAACTCTAAAGTCGATGAAGCTTTCTTGGTTGATTACGAGTCAAAAGCACATGCCTACCGTGTTTTCAATAAGACCTCTGGAATTATTGAAGTCACTAGGGATGTAACATTTGATGAGACTAACGGTTCTCAAGTAGAGCAAGTTGATCTAAGTGTTACATGTGAAGAAGAACTTTCATATGAAGTAATAAAGAATATACCAATTAGAGATAAAAGACCAAGGGAAGAACAGTCAACGGATCAACAACAAGTATAAGTATAAGAAAGAGAAACACAAAAAACTCAAGAGCAGGAGGTGGTGGACAAGGAACAAGATGTTCAAGAGGAAGTGGATCAACCACCAGTACAACATCAAAGAATCCATTAAGGCATCCAAAGAGACCATCCTGTAGACAACATCCTTGGTGATCTACGAAGGGGAGTAACCACACGATCTTGATTAACATTTTTTTGTGAATGTTACTCTTTTGTGTCTTATTTGGAACCAGTTAAGGTGGAAGAATCTCTTGAGAATGTGGATTGAGTGATGGCCATGCAAGAGGAGCTCAATAACTTTAAAAGAAATAAAGTTTGGATATTGGTGGAAAGACCGAAGCAGAACATAATTGGCACAAAATGGCTCTTTCGCAACAAACAAGATAAGCACGGCATGGTCGTAAGGAATAAAGCTAGATTAGTGGCACAAGGCTTCACGCAAATCAAAGGTTTGGATTTTGGTGAGACGTATACACCTGTTGCTAGGTTAGAATCTATTCATATATTATTGGCCTTTGCTACTCACCATGATTTTAAGCTTCACCAAATGAACGTGAAAAGTACTTTCCTAAACGGTCCAATCACTGAGTTGGTGTATGTGGAGCAATCATCAGGCTTTGAAGATCTCAAATATCCAAATCACATGTTCAAGCTTCAAAAGGCGCTCTATGGGCTTAAGCAAGCACCTAGAGCACGGTATAAATGTCTTAGGACTTTCTACTCAAAAAGGGCTTTGAAATAGGTAAAGCTGATCCTACCCTCTTTACTAAGCGTTTTAACAATGATTTATTTGTTTGCCAAGTATATGTCAATGATATTATATTTGGTTCTACTAACAATGATTTCTATGAGGAATTTAGTAGGATAATGACCAAAATGTGTGAAATGTCAATGATAGGCGAGTTGAAGTTCTTTCTTGGATTCCAAATCAAATAACTTAAAGAAGGCACCTTTATCAGTCAAACCAAGTACATTAAAGACATGCTCAAGAAGTTTGCCATAGAGAGTGCAAAACCCATCAAGACTCCTATGCAAACCAACGGGTATCTAGATCTAAATCAACAAGGAACCAACGTCGACCAAAAGTTATACCGTTCCATAATTGGCTCCTTATTATATTTATGTGCATCTAGACCTAATATCATACTTAGTGTTTGCAGGTGCGCAAGATTTTAAGCTGCACCAAAAGAATGTCATTTGGTTGCTGTTAAAAGAATCTTGAAATATTTGGTTCATACTCCAAACCTAGGGCTTTGGTACCCGAAAGGCTCAACCTTTGATCTTATCGGCTATTCGGACTCCGATTATACCGGTTGCAAAGTGGATAGGAAAAGCACTTCTGGAAGCTACCAATTCCTTGGAAGATTACTTGTTTTATGGTTTTCCAAAAAAACAAAATTCTATAGCTTTATCCATAGCCAAAGTCGAATATGTAGCAGCTGGTAGTTGTTGTGCTCAACTTCTTTAGATGAAACAAATCTTGAAAGACTTTGGACACAACGTCACCAAGATCCCTTTATTGTGTGACAATGAGAGCACTATTAAAATAGCCAATAATCTAGTTCAATACTCAAGAACCAAACACATTGACATTCGTTACCATTTCTTGAGAGACCATGAGATCAAGGGAGATATAAGCCTAACCCATGTGAGAACAGATAAACAGCTCGTTGATATTTTCACCAAACCCTTAGATGAGCATCGGTTTTGTGAGTTAAAAAATAAACTGAATATCCTTGATTCTCGCAACATAGCTTGATACACTTGCATATAAATGCTCATGTTGGAAATGAGATGGTGAATTAATTATCATCTTCATATGTAATGGGCTATATTTTAAATAAATGCGAATTTATCTTATCATTGTTTATGATTCATTTTATCTATGCCATGTTATTTATGTTTATTCATGCTTATATTATCTACAGTAAAAATACTATTTTTAGTCCAAAGTTCATGGCATATGTCTCCTTGAATTCCTGTGAGTTGAGATTTCTGGAGGTCTCGGACCATCCGGCTAAATCCGGATAGTCTGGGGCTAGGACTTTTTGAAGTTTGGTTCTAGAGCACCCGGACTGTCTGACTACCTTCGGACAGTCCAGTTCGCCTAGAAATCCGAATAGTCCGGATAACACTGGATTGTCCGGGTCAGGCTGTATAAAAGGGACCTGAATCGTCTGGCTATCTCTCTCCTCCTCACTTCTCCTCTTCTCTCTCACTGCACCTCTCGGGAGTCGCAGGATCCGTTGAGGGGGAGCTTAGGACCCTTCTGGAAGAGCCGATCGTCTTCTTTTCGTCTCCAAGTTCCTCCTTAAGGTATCTTCTATTTTGACCTAGATTGGCTTTTTTCCCTCTAGTCTTTGGCTTAATCTTAAATCTTTTAGGCTAGAATAGGACCTCTAGATGTTGTTGCAATGTACCCTAACCACATTGTCGAGATCAATCGATTTCGATTTTTCGGGTCCCGGACAGTCTGAGTCTAGGGTTTATGTTGCGTTTCAGTTTTCATTCCTTGATTCAACTTTTGATCCTTTGCTGCTTTGTAGCAGTTGTCGTCATGTCTGATGGATGACGCAAGAAGGCCTGGCACGACCTGAGGCACTCTTTCTGTGATGACAGTGACACCGGAGGATCCCCTCCTCCTGCTGCAAGTGCCAAACCAGCTTCAAGAGGCCATTTCAAGTGGCTTGCCTCTCGAGCGCGTCGCTTCCTAGACATAAGCATCCAAGTGCATGCCACCTCATCAGTGTGGCCTCCTCCTCCACCTTAGGGCAAAGGCAAAGGAAAGTAGCCTGCCACTAGACAATCCAGTCGAAGCGATGACTTCCTTCAACTTGTTCGAAGAAAGGTCTAAGAGCCCTCATTGGCGAGCGGGGTCACTCCTCGATCCGAAGTCAATTATATGATGCGGACCCTTGAGGCGGGGAAGGATCGATCCTCGGGTATATGTGAGGGATGTGTCGGATTATCGATTCCACTCGGGCTTCCAACAAGACTCCTACAAGAGTGTCATGTTGCCTAAGAGGAACCCGGTAGTCGAGATGCAATGGATCAACTGGGCTGTGATTAAGAAAAGTGTTCAACCAGGTGATCCGCATCTGTCAGGCCAATAATCTCTATGGCCTCATGGAGATGAAGCAGGACTGGTGCGAGGAAGCAATCTGTCAGTTCTACTCCACTCTTTTTCAGACCATAGACAATGATAAACCATCTTTCCACTGGCAATTAGAGGGAGTCGAGTACGAGGTCACACTCGGTGACTTTGCTGCTATCTTGGATCTAGACGCAAATGACCTCGCAGCATACTATTTGGACACCGAGCCCGTGCTTAGAACTGATGTAGTGCCATTTTTGTATGAGCCGGGTTCAGTGTTTGGAGGCAAGACAGAGGGTCTCTCCCCAGTATTCTCAGTTTTGAAAAATCTGTTCCGGAAGACTCTACTGCCTAAGCTCGGTGATAGGACCTCATTGCTGGGCAATACCCATAATCTGCTAGCGATCATGAGGGAGGACCGTGGTACGTTTAATGTCTCTCGGTTCCTTTGGAGTGAGATCTAGACCACCTCAGTCTCTCCTTCCAAGAGTTGCATGTATGCTCCATACATTTAGCTCGTGATCGACAGAGTCACCCGTAAAAAGATGGTACATGAGGTTGAGTACCTTGGATACACACCTCAGGCACCACCTTCAGGAGCGCCTCTTCAATCCTCTTCAGCAACTCCACCTCCGTCTGTCGGGCCTCGGCGTGCTCCTCATAGATCAGCACTGCAACCCAGCTCCTCTGGCTCGCCTATCAAGAAGATTCTGTCGGCCATCTTCAGTATGTGTTGGAACAGTAGTCGGCGGCAAGTCAAGGAGTTTGAGAGGCAGAACAAGGCGATCAACCAGCTGCTTCAGTAGTCAGGCCAGCCTCCCATGGAGCCTGTGTCTGATTCTGAAGAGGAGAACAACTTCGCTGACTGCACCGACCCCTATGCCTACTTCTTTAGATCCAGAGCAGGGTCGTCCCAGCAACAACAGCAGCAGCCTCCTCAGCAGTCCTCTTCACCGTCCGACGACGACGATGATGTTGAGAGTGGAGACTCCGAGTGAGTCATCTGCTGTGTTCTTACTTTTTGGTGTCCTTGATGCCAAAGAGGGAGAATTGTCAAGAAGTCATCACAAGTCAAGTCAAGTCAAATTACTTAGCTTTTGGATTTCCTATCTTTTGATTCCAACTTTGTACTCCATGTCATAAACAATGGGTTGTAATAGTGTTTTTGCTTTAATGTGTTGTCATGGATAATTGGAATGTAATGAACATGTTTTATGCTTTATGTCGCGTTTACTATTTTGGTATATGATGCATGCATTTAGGGGGAGCTTCAGGTTTAGTTAGAATGTAATGTACCTATTTTATGCTTTATGGTTAATTATGTCGAATTTGTTTTCTAGTCCTAAATGCTTTATGTCGTGTTTACTATTTTGGTATATGATGCATGTATTTAGGGGGAGCTCAGGTTGAATTTTCATCTTGATAGAAATTTATTTTCACTTCTTGGATCATATTGTCATCAATCACCAAAAGGGGGGAGATTGAAAGTGCATCTTGATGCATCTAGGTCCCTAATTTATTCTGATGTTTTAATGACAATAGTGATCAAGCGCTACTGACATGGTTGCTAAGATGAATGCAGGAATTAAGAGTTAAAAGTGGCATTGCAACTCTTTCGACCTTAAAGAAATTGAATTATTCGTTCTACTTAGGCTCAAGTAATGCTTATTGCATATATTTTAAATTTTCTTAAGTCTAGGTATACCGTACTATCAAGAGGGATAAGTTGATCGTTGATCCAAAGCTAAGTACTCAAATCAATATCTTTCGTTGAAAGTTTTGGAATTTTTTCAAGTTACTTTTTGGTTTCCAGAAAAGCCGGATTGTCCGGGTACAGGTCGGACTGTCCGAAATCTGCTTTCTGTTCAATTTATTTTTTAAGTTGGATTGTCCGGACTCTGACCAGACTATCCGAAAACTTGCTTTTGTTCGATTTATTTTTCAAGCCGGATTGTCCAGACTCTGACTGGACTACCTGAAAACATGCTTCTGTTTAAATTATTTTTTGAGTCGGACTATCCAGACGCTGACCGGACTATCCGAAAACTTATTTATGTTGAAATTTATTCTGAAGCCGGATGTCCAGATTTTTGGCCAAACAATCCAAAAATTGCTCTCTGTTTGATTTTTATTCTGTGGCTCGGACTATCCGGACCTTGGTCGGACTGTCCGAAAACACTCTTTTGTTTGGACTTAATTTTTGGCCCGGAATATCCGGATTCTGACCAGACTGTCCAAAACACTAATTCTATTTTGATTTTATTTGGTCCAAATCATCCGGTTAAGCCCGGCCTGTCCGGATAAACAGTACGTGATTTTTTACCCTAACGGTAGATTTGGTGTAGGGGTATAAATACCCTTCCCCTCCATAATAAGTGGAACATGATTTGCAAAACCTAGACGCCCTGCCATTTTTCACATCTTCTTCCATGTGCTTTGATTCTTGCTTTTGGATCTTGAGAGAAGAAGAGTGATCTCTCCACATAATCTCCACGGGTTCTCGTGTGATTATTCTCTTGAGAGTTGTGTGGGTGTGTGCTTGTTGTTCCTTGTTGGTTCTTGAGCACATAGCATCGGATCACGTCATCAAGTCTATTACTCTTGGAGATCGAGGTCTCCTAGACGGCTAGGCGTCGATCCGCGAGCGCCCAAAGCGTGTGGGTGACTGGATACGTTTGTACAAAGCTTCGCCTCGGCTTCGAAGAGGTAACATAGTAGAAACCAAGGCTTACGGAGCTAAATGCTTGGTGAGGATTAGGATTGAAAGAGACCCGGCCTCTTGGGTTTCCTCAACAGAGACGTAGGATCGGAGGATCCGAACTTCGGAAAAAAATCATTGTGTCCACTATTATTCTTGCCAGTTCTGTTTATTATTGATCTATCTATCTGCTACCAAGATTAAGTATTATTGTATTCATTAGATAGATTATTTTCTGCACTGGTTATCATTTCAGATCTGTTGTGCCCGAACCATCCGGTTACACCCGGACAGTCCGCCGCCCCCGCTCCTGCCGCCGCTGCCGCTGCCCGTGCGTGCTCCCCGTCTTCCTCGCGCTTGCTGCTTTTCCCCGTCTTTTCCCCGGCGCCCTCTGCCGCCGTCGGCCGCCG
>KE372621.1:1350908-1368976 GCA_000418225.1 Zizania latifolia | reverse complement strand
GCTAGGCTGGTTCTGGTCAAAATTTCGATCGATTTTGGTGGTGTTGATACCTAACTGAAGTGAAATTGAGATGAATTTTGGGAAGTAACATCCAGTCTGTAACCATGGATTGTTTTACGGTAGCTGTTACTTGTGATGAGAACTAGAAGGGGTGTAAGCGCTAAGCAGACGACCTTTCTGGTTAACTTTATCTTAGCTTAGGGTGGCATGTTTCGGCAGAAATTTTATCATAGGGTGAGTTGAGGAATCGTAGCTTGAGATCAGGTATAATTATGTCTTGAGCGGCCGCTGTGGTATGTATTGATTATGACAGAATTTTCAGAGGGTCATTGTAGTCTATTTTTCAAAGGGATTAAGCTACATAGGGCCCCAAAATGAGGTGAGGTAGCTTTAGTGGCGGTTAGTTTAATTGATTTCTTGTTATTTCAAAGATGAGGTCGGAAGGTAGTTTACAAATGCATAATTTAACTTGCTTGTTCATGGTAAACAAAATGTATTTGACGTTCTCTGTCAGGTATTGTTTAAATATGCTAAATTAGGATATTCTTTTGCAACAGTACATTCCATACTATTGCAACCTTAAACAGATCACATGTTTTCTTTTATATATATATATATATATATTAGCAAACTCCAAAATTTGAATTGTTAATATGCATTTTCTCCCTTTAGAAAAAAACTCATAGATGGATGGTTATCCAGATTAAGTTATATCTGGTTACTAAAATATTTGCCACTCTGAATCAGGCAAACAAAGGATGTGGTAAAAGCAGTGAAGAAGCGGTTGCAGAATAAGGATCCAAAAGTTCAGTTTTTCACTTTGACGGTGCGTGGTGAAATATTCATTATGATATTTGTTCTTTATGTAATATTTTTATGCGAGAATCCTAGTTTTTATTTTCTGTGGCAAACATCACTTTGTTCAAATGAAAGCAGTTACGCAGATACTATTTTATTTATCTGCCACTGACTCACGATCGAACTATCAGCATGAGTTGGCAGCATATCAAGTTACTCTTCCATTAAGAATACTTCGCGGCTATGTGTTTCTTGTTGACATTGATTGCAAAATATTTTCAGCTATTGGAGACAATGATGAAGAACTGTGGTGAATATGTCCATTTTGAAGTTGTTCAACAGAATATTTTGCAAGAAATGGTTAAAATTGTCCAGAAGAAGGTATCTCGCTCCTCTGGTTATTACCACTATTATCACTGCAAATCTTATGTTGATTAAATTAGCAAAGAGAAGTAAACGGAGTAATTCCTTTTTTACACCAAGGCCTGTTTGGATACTGGGGTTTGGATCCAAATCCTTAGGAATCTGAACTAAATAAACAATCTAAAAGAAGTTGCTTCACCCAGACAATGCCTGACAAGTATATCTTCAATAAGGTCTTTCTGTGTTAAGAACTTTTGGAAGCAATAGCTTCTCCATTTTAATTGACTAACCAGAAAGATTGATTTAAATATAATATGGGACATTTAGATGTTTTAGAGACAAAAGACCTTTATGGCCCAGTTTCTATAAAAAGCTAAAAGAGATGATTATCCCAGGCTGTTTTCGAAGAGAGATTTAGAATTTTGAATAACATTTTATCTCTAGCAAGACATGCTTTGTACTATTGAATGCAAATTTGTGTCACTCAAACTCTACAGTCCAAAATCACTTGATGCCTTTGAAATCAAGTTCTTAATTTATGTTGAGTGTAGTATGGGCATTTCCTGTTGGTTATAACTAACAACACTTGTCCAAATTGGTGTTTGAGCCAAACCATCATTCTTGTTTGGAGTAGTTCTCCTGAATCATAACTGTTACGGAGTACCATTTAAACAGCTTGTATTTGTAATTCATTCATATGGATCATATCATTGGCACTGGCATTTTGTTGTTCTAATGACAGTTTTGGTTTATGATTCATTTATGTGTTATCTTCTTTTTATTAATGGAAAATATTGATGTTTTCTGAGAATGTTTATTTTCTAAATGTCCATGCAGCATGTTATGCAAGTGAAGGATAAAATATTGATACTTCTGGATTCATGGCAAGAAGCATTTGGTGGACCTGGAGGCAAATATCCGCAGTTTTACTGGGCATACATTGAACTTAGGGTATGCTGCTATTTTTTAATTTACTCATTATTATTTAGGGAATAGGACTACTGTAATTTTACCATAATAGCTGAAGTCAAAATCTGTTACAGCGGTCAGGAGTAATGTTCCCGCGACGTCCTGTAGATGCTCCAATATTTACTCCCCCTGCAACACAACATACTCAATCCTATGGTTCCCCTACATATCCTGCTGGAAGTCTAAATGATAGGATGGCATCCGATGTTGAAACTCTGAGGTTGCATTCCTGTCTTTCAACTTGTCTGATTCCAACTGTCCTTTTTTGTTACCTCACTTTATGGTTATAACCTTTTTTATATTTTTCTTCAGTTTAGGGGACTTGAATAATATTAGAGATGCAACTGAACTACTGTGTGATATGGTGAACGCTTTGAATCCTGCTGATCGCATGGTAGTGTGAAATCCTTAACACAAAATTATGCAACTAATTTTGTTGAAGTTCATGCAAATGATCTATTCACATTTTGGTGACCCCAGGCTGTTAAAGATGAAATTATTACAGAGCTTGTCAGCCATTGCCGATCAAATCAACAAAAGCTCATGCGGTTTGTCAGTTCCACAAGGTAAGCTCATTGGTTCCAGTTTGTGTTTCATCCTGCTTATGAATCATGAAAAAAAAGTTGTGAAAAGTCTGACAGACTCGGTCTCTCAAACTGTGGGAAGATATATTTCATACTTCTTAAGGCACCTTGGTGTTTCCCTAAAGTGACATCTAAGTTTGCTACTTATTCTAGCACATGCACAAGCATTTCACACATTTTGCAAATTTTATGCCATCAGATTGGTGGTATAGTCCAGATCACAGAATGTAATGTGTGAGTTTTTGTGCTTCCTGTTGTATAGGAATGAGGAGCTACTGATGCAAGGCCTGGAAATCAATGATCGTTTACAGAGCATACTTGCAAAACATCATGCTATTGCTTCTGGCGCTCCTTTGCCAGTTGAAACACCGAGAGACGAGATACCCAAAGAATATCCAAAAACAAAGCCGTCTGCACCTCCAATTGCACTTAGTGAGGCTCCTGTCGAAGAGGATGAAGACGACGAGTTTGCTCAGTTAGCAAAAAGGTACTTAAAAGTAGCCTTTTACAGGCAGGCATACATATACATACATATATATGTGTGTGTGTATATATATATATGTGTGTGTGTGTGTAGATATATATATATAGATATATATACATATACATACACATATACATACACATATACATACACATACACATATACATACACATACACTTATATATACACATATACATATATATACATATATACATATATACATATATACATATATTCCCTTTATCAGCACTAAGTCTCGATGCTTTTGTATCTACAGAAAAAACAAATCTGTGGTAAGCAGTAATGAAGCATCATCCAGTACTGGTGATCAGGCCCTTGTACCTGTTGACCCAGCAACTTCTGAAGCCTCATCTTCTGTTGCGAGCAATGCACTGGTGCCTGTTGACTCGTCTCCTGCTAGTGTTGCACGGACAAAAGAGCAGGATATGATCGACCTTCTAAGCCTCACCCTGTACAGTCCTCCTGAAGCATCTACCGTCTCCTCCTCTTCACAGAGCCAAAATGGCACACAGCAGCCTGTCATGTCAAATGGGCCAGAATTGCCACCTAACTATCAACCCGCTGCATCAAATGGGTCACATTACTCTCCTAACCAGCAGACATATCCAACGAATCAAGCTTACACCCCATACAACAATTATGTTGCACCTTGGGCCCAAGCTGGACAGGGCACACAGACTGGAGCATATCCAACTCAGCCTGTGCAATATGCATCTAGCTATCCACCACCACCATGGACGATGCCTGGAAGTGTCAACTCAACAGCTAATCCTTTTCAGCCCACCACATCCCAAGTGCAGAACCATCCTGTTGCTTCTGTTGCCCCAACAAGTACCTATCCAACTCCTTCATCGCCGTATGCTGCTCCACCAAGGCAACATGTGCCATTCAATACCCCCAAGCAAATGCAACAGCCCAACTCTTTTGGTTCTCAAACACGAAATGGTCCAACCATGGCTCAAGATGCTGGAATGAATGGGAATCCACGGCCAAAAGAAGCTCCAGCGGCCGCAGCCAAACCATATTACATGCCGGACAATTTATTTGGTGATTTGATTGATGTCAAGAGTTTTGGTGGAGGTAAGATGAATAGAACGACGAGCATGCCTAGTCCAAATGGCAATGGCCAACCTTTGCTGGGCGGGAAGAAATAGCTTCCTGAGTTCAAGCTATAGCTGATACTGCTGTTCCACTCGTTCGTTCGGCTTGGTGTACATTTGCTGTATATGTATTAAAGGTTTCGTGTTGGTTAGATTGGTTAATTTCGTGGTTACCGCTTGTGTTTTAAAATAGATGGTGGAGCATCATTTGCTTTAAATGATCGATGACATTCATCGGAGGGTTGGCCTCTTGGTCGTTAAGTAGTCAACTTCATCACTTGCATTTGTGAAGCACATGTATATAATTCAGTTGATGCGCATACACTCTCTCATATTTACAACATTTGCAAAAAGTTACCGGCCAACCACTAACATTTGCCCTTATAATTGTATATAATTGTATCAGCATTTGCATCTCCTATCACCCAAATAATATGGGTATAAATACAACAATACATCCGATTAACAACATGAACTTATTGTCACAACTGTAACTACTATAATGGATAATTTCATCCAATTCTTGGGAAAGGTCCCATCCGTACGGAAAAGACACCCAATCCAAACAAATATAGGCTTTGATCAATAACTGGCTGGATAACGTGACGGCTTGGCTCGGTTAGGTCTAGCTCGCGAGCCAAGAGAAGGGGAGGTGGTGGCTGGGACAGTGACGCGACGCAGGGCCGTGGGGGATAGCGGTGTGGCCGCACGGTGCTACGGTGGCCGGGGCGACCGCGTAGCGTGGGGTCACGGTGGAGGGCGACACGATGAGGGGCAGCGCATGCTGGGGTGGCGACGCTACGTGGGGCCACAGTGGAGGACGGCGTGGGGCCGCAATGACTGGGGCGGCAGCGTGTTGAAGGGGTGGCGGCGTGACGCCAGTCATCCGATCTTTTTCTCAGTCAGCGACGGTACTGTTTCGACGTCTTGGAACGTACCGGCATGAGTGACTCAGTGACTACAAACCTTGCAACACACCTGTGGACACCAATAGTAAGCTTTCAGCAATCAACAGTGCTCTAGTCTCTGACCCCACTGATTGTCGCAGTTTGGCAGATGCGCTATAATATCTTACTTTTACCTAGCCAGATATCTCTTGTGTCGTTCAACATATTTGTCTCCATACGCATGATCTCCAGGAACCTCGTCTCGTTGCCCTCAAGCGGATTCTCCGGTATCTTCGCAGATCTCTTGATCTTGGCTTGATTCTTCGGAAATCACCTACACACGAATGTCGATTGGGTGGGTGTCCTAACACTCAAAAATCTACTTCGGGTTATGCGATTTTCTTAGGTGATAATCTTGTATCACGGTCTTCCAAGAAATAGGTCAATGTATCTTGCTCCAGTACCGAGGCCGAGTATCACGCGGCCAACACTCTGGCCGAGACATGCTGGCTTCACCAATTGCTTCATGAGTTGCATGCACCCCTTGCTCGGGCCATCCTGGTGTATTGTGGTAATGTCAGTGCCATCTATCTCTCCACCAATCTGATCTAGTATCAGCGCATCAAACATATTGAGATTGACTTGCATTTCGTTTGTGAGAAGGTGGCTCTTGGCATAGTTTAGGTTCTACATGTTCCCACCACATCTCATTATACCGACATCTTCACCAAAGGACTTTGCATTGCTATTTTTTCTGAGTTTTGGTCTAGCCTCAACGTTCATCCATCACACGTTCAGATTGTGGGGGATGTTAGCGATATAATCTTATCTTTTCATGTTTATCTTGATTTGTTAGTAATACCTTTCCTAAATTCTCGATTCTGTTGCTACAAGTCGGTTAAGTTGTTATGGAAGGTTTAGATGTATTTATATACATGCACCCCATGATGAATGGAATTCATTGCGTTGAATCCTATCATGCTTTCATATTTTTGGAGCTGAATTTTACCAAACGTAAATAACGTCGCCTGCGTGGATTTGCCTCGCCAGCAGCTTGGCTAGGCTGAGCTAGGCTTTGCACGGCCACACCCCATCGATCTTGTGGCCTCCGTGCCTCCCTCCGCGGTGCCGCTTCTCGTTGTGTGTCACGCGTGGCGACGTGGGCCGCGTAGTGCGACGATGGCAAAATCCGTTCGGCTAAGGCGACGTTTGAAAAAAAAAGCAGGCGGGCCACGGCACAGTCGGCTAAACTCGGCTCCATGACGCGCCCAAGATCGTAGCCGCCGGCCGCGGCCACAGTTGTCATGGCTCGGTGGCGGCGGCGCGGTGGGATGGCAAGCGTTTCACCGACGGTGTGCAACGATCACTCGATTCGTCCCGGCGGAATGGATGATGGGGGCAATGATATAGATCCTCCCCACATGCATTCCACGACGCAATGAGCATGAGTACGCCCCATGCAGCTCAAACGGTGATACAGCCGTGCTACGTGCGTGCGTTCACTTGCAGTTGGGCACTAACGAGACACACGACACCATCGCCAAACGGCAAAAGCGACCACTTTGTCTGCCTGGTTCGGCTTCCCAACTCTTCGAGCAAATCATTTCAATGGTGTTACACTGTTATTTGTAGGCTTGCAGCTACAGCACACTGGGTGCGAGTGTGCGACAGAAGGAAGCACCTGAGGCCCACATTCTGTCAGTTGTTTACAGTTTTCTTAGGGCCATATGCTCAAATCTCAATTAGCATTCCATGGGTAGGATCGATTAACTACGATGTGGTTGTAGATAGCATTGTGCCGCGTGGACTTTTGCTTGCATTACAGGGTTCTTTGTATTGGCAGAGGATGTTTATCTACCTGATGAATCGAATAAATACATTCACAAGTGAATAGAGGTGGAGTAACTGGAGTTGACGATGGTGCCATGGTGGTGTGCATTGGTGCGTTTCTGATGGAGAAGATCCTGATGATCACTGGTGAGGGTATTGATGTGATGGTTCTTTCAGCGGCTAGTTTAATGTACAGCTCGTTTAAACACATTAAAGGAGTAATTCTACATGCATGTATGTGAGCCAGCTGTTTACATGTCACAAATTTTTTATTGGTACAGATTATAGAAGACAGCAATGCACAAGTAGAGTTAGGACTTGGGCCAGGCTTTTTTGGGCCAACCCATGGCACGGCAATCCGACATGGCTCGTGGCACGGCCCAGCATGGCCCATACATGGGCTGTGCTGGCCCGACCCATCTATGGGCCGTGCCTGTGCCAAGTTGGTCGGCACGTGGGCCAGCACGGCCTGGCCTGGCTAATGAGCCATGCTTGGGCTGGCCCAGCACAGAAATGGCCTATCTGTTTGGGAGGAGAAGGGGTAGGAGATGCGTACAATGGCAGGGGCGGTGAGAACTTCGCCTGCTGCATGGGTGCATGCGGCCAGGGAACAGGTGAAGCCCAGCTGTTCGGGCGCCACGAGGGTGGAGGGAAGGCCGAGCCGGCGGCTTCCGTAAGGAATGCGGGGAAGACATGCATAGGCTCCGCTGTCGGGCTCCCGACATAATCGATGATGATCATGGCGGGCGCGAGAGAGCAGATCTCGGTGAGATTTCAGTTATGCCATTAATACCTCGTAACAAAACGAAAACAATAATTAAACATGAACTGTGTATATACTGTAAGAACAAAAACAGCAGTGAATAACATGAAGTACATGCTTGAACCTGCAAACTGTTTTTCCAAGATCTGCATCAATCTGTGTACGTAGAGGGATGAGTGGTATCTAGAGAGACAACAAGATGACAGAAACGTGCTCGAGCTAAAAAAATGCACTGTCGATCAGCTTAAAAAGCAGCAAAAACATTCGAAAAAAGCAGCTAAAACATTCACTGAAGCACTCTGCACGCATACTGTAAAAATCCCACAATAAAAACTGTCCACGATATATTGTTGCGATTATGTAAAGAACTGAATACTCTCTTTTCTTCCTTGAAACAGCTAGATTTTGCATATAGTTCAACCAAAGCACGTTTGAAGCAACGCAGCTCAAAAAAGTACATCAGCACATGTGAAGCATGAGCACATACCTCATCGGCAAGCAGCGAGCTCAACGTTGAAGAAACAACATTTTCCACAAGCATCCCTGTACGTCCTCTCGAATCTTGTCGCTCGCACGTCTCGCCGCGCCTAAAAGCAATGTAGTCATCTCACTCTGAAAAGTAGAGAAGACAAAAGAATGGAGATATACTAGTGGTGGTGGTACAAGAACGGAAGAACCAGATGCTCACTCTGTCCAGTGCTTGATAGCTCCTTTTGCTGCTACTTGCTTGCCTTCTCACCTCTGGTTTGGTTTCTGAAGATTCTTGCACACACTCTAGTCTTTTTCTTTCCCTGAAGAACAAAATCACTAGTGATCTGAAATTCTCTCTCTTGCTCGATGAGTCTACGATAGTATGGTACTTCTAGCTAGCTAGTAGCAAGCTGTTGTATGGTGGCCGTTTGGTAGGCGTCACTCACTCACTTAGCTAGAAGCTTTCTTTTTCTCTTTCTAAAGTTATTATCGTTTACTTTTAGTACTCCTGCACTCCCGCGTCCTGCCCTCCTGTACTGCCCTTTACTTTCGGCACATGCAGTGATGTAGGCTACAGTCGTGCAGGTACTTAGCTATAGGAGTTAGGAGTACTGCTAGTTTATTGTGTCTGTACAGGACTATATTATCGTTGAGACGTTGAATGCAAAGAGCAAGGAGCTGTGAGCACAAGAGCACTATAAATATTCATGTATATGACATCATTTATCTACAAGCCAACTAGCAGTTCTCTTCCTAAATAGCTGAAAAAAACACTAGTGAGCAATGTGGTCACAATGGGGTGACACCCATAGGAGGTCCACCTCATCAAGACCTTAGAAACGTCATTTTTCTCCTCCCTGTATGTCGATCGATGCCCGGCAGCTATCGCTAAGCATGGGCGACTACGGGATGGACGATCATAATATGGATGGAATATAGGGAGCCGACGATGCTCCCGTGCACCAATCCACCCCCGGTGACAATATGGCAACCCTATCTATGGGGCCATCCGACGAGACGCCCGCTATGTCATCAGGTTGTAGGAATGCGGAGTGCTGGAAGCACTTTGAGACATTCAAGGAGCTACACGATGGGCAAATGGTGGATCGTGCACGTTATAAGTATTGTGACAAAGTTTTGTCTACAGGTCATGGTGGGGGGACGGGTCATCTCAATCATCATTACAAGAAGCATCTTACGGAACAAACATGGGCGGGAGCAAGACAATCTCATATAACATTTGCACCGGACGGTTCGGTAAGTACATGGACCTATGATCCACAAGTAGCTCACGATGAGATCGCTAGTTGTGGAGGACCTATCAATCAGGGCAGGTAAAAGCCATAACTTTGAAAGGATGGTTCAACGAGTATTTTGCCCACAGTATAAGGGTGTAACTAGAAGAACCACTAAAAGGGATATCGTATGTTTATACCGTGCTAAATTAGAAAATTTTTAAAAAAACTTTTAGTATGACTAGTTTTTCTTTTGCAATTACATCTGATATATGGACTTCGCAACATCAAAATACCTCCTATCTTAGTATTGTTGCTCATTATTTGGATAATAATCGTCAATTAAACAAGAGAGTTATAGGATTTAAGCTCATGAACTCACACACTTAATGTTGAGGAAGGTAAAAGGATATGAATGTTTAATATCTGTTTTTATCAACTCTATGAGTGTTAGAATGCAGGATAATGATGAGAATAATGTCGGTGATACTCTAATTCTCACCGATGCAGATTGGGCCATTGCTATAGACATGCGTAAAATTTTAAAGCCCTTTTATGATGCAACAGTTTTACTATCAGGAGTTTATTATCCAACCTCTTGTGAGGTACTTGAGTGTCTTTGGAAATTTACGCTTGTGTTCAACGAGAATAGGTCTGATAGAATTTTATCTCCCATTGTTCATGCAATGAAAACAAAATTCTTAAAATATTTTACTGCTATTCCACATCTTTATTGTTTTGCTTTGATAGTTGATCCTCGAAAAAAACTAGATATTTTAAAAATTGCTTTGGATTCTATTGGTGATGCAATGGGTCTTGATTATTCTGAAGCTTATCAACATGTTACTGACGAGTTGTATAGAGTTTTTCGTTTATATCAACAGAAATTAGGTGCCGCTCACCCAATGGCTGAGGAGGCCTTGAAGAAAAAGGAAAGTAAGTCAAGCTCTAAGAACCTGTGGAAGAGATTTATGGGCAAAGAAACAAGTTTCTCTTCAGACGCTTCAGTGACTAGGACAAATTGGAATCCTGATGCAGAGCTTAACCACTACCTCGAGAGTAATCATATGGCCCATGATCAGATGCTCAACAAGGACAAGATCGATCTCCTTGCATGGTGGAAGGATAAAGAAAACACTCTTCCAGTGTTGGCTCACTTTGCCCGAGACATTCTATTGGTTCTAGCTTCCTCAGTTTCTTCGGAGCAGGCATTTAGCCAAGTTGAAAGAATCATTAAAGAAAGGAGATCATGTCTTACAGAAGAAACTGTTGAGACAATCTTTTGCTTGAAAGATTGGCTAGAGGCGGAGGAACGAACTCAGCATCGTTAGCAAGAGGCAGAGATTGAGTGCCAGATAGCCGAGTTTCGCTTAGATGAAGATGGTCAAGATTAATAATATGTTATGCTAATATAAATTAGTTGTTGTACTCTTTTCCTTACAAGGGGAACCCTACACTATGGCGTAAGGTTTTTAATGAGACAATAACTTTATAAAATTATTATTAATGAATTTCCTTCCCCTAATTTATTTGTGTTAATTTATTATTAATATTGTCGGTAGTGACCTATGCCCTTAGGAATAGAATCAAACTAATCATATCCAACGAAATCAAACAAATTATATACATATTAATTAACCCATACAATGGAAATCATACTAATTACATGTAAACTAATTATGGGAATCAATTTTTTCTCTAAAAAAATACTTTTTTTACTCTATTTTTTCACATGCTAATCTGTTGGGCCGTGCCTGGACCGGCCCGGCCCAAACAGGCCCAACGTGCCTATGGACCGTGCTTGGGCCTAAGTTTCACTACTGCGTGCCAGCCCGACCCGGCTCAGCAAGTTGGCCGTGCTGGGCTGGCACGGCCCAACTAGGCACGAATGTCCGATGGGCTGTGCCGTGCTGGCCCGGCATGGCCTCAGTCCCAGCTCTATGCACAAGCATGCATATAGCTGCATGCTTTCTAAGAGCATCTTTGTTTCAGTTTATGACAGCTAAAGTTACTTCTAGAATCTAAAGTTGAAGCAAATAATATAGATTCTAGATTTAGATTATGAGAATCAGTAGCTATAAAATCTGAAAATGAATTAGAATCCAGAGCTAAAAAATATCAGCTTCTCTAGATTCTCACCAGCTAGATAATCAGAAGTTAGATCAGCCAGCTCGATACTCAGACCAGTTAGCTATGAAGAATTTCTAGCTAAAACAATTGGCTCTAAGTGATTGTTGGCAGTACAAAGTATTTAAGTTTAAGTTTTATGTTTCTCATCTACACGAAGAACAACAACTTCTGATGTAAACGACGGAAAAGGGGGGAAGCAGATTTTCTATATTATACTGTATTTGCGTGGGAATTGGTCTCGGTCTCTTGGGGCACTCTTATGAATCTTCTTGTTCCAGCCGAGAAATCATCACAACGTACGAGTCAACATGCATAAAAATACACGGCTGCAACCTAATGATCTTCAATTATTCATAAGGAAGAAGACTCGGGAAATCCAACAGCACACCAAATAAACGGGCTGGAGTCGTTCAGAATTCAGAAACAGCACTGTCGGATTGTGTACAGTGCCGTCTTGGCAACAGTCAGCCACATAGTGTAAATGTCCTAATGACTCAACTTTTCATTAATTTGTACGTAATGTATTGCCTTTCGTAAAAACATGATGACTAGGATTTGCAACTGCGAATGTGTCGTTGCAGCATTTTCCATGTCATTGTGCCCATAAAACAATAAGTTAAATAAAACATGTGGCCTGCATGTTTTGATCACTCCAAAAATAACTTAATGGGAATTATACTTAGAAAATTTTATGGTACCTGAAATTTTGTCGACCATCCAATCTATACGATCCAACAGCTCAGAGTTAAAATTGATGATCTATCATATAACCTTCTTTTCGTATGTGTGGGGTTCACATATATGTAGATTAATTCATTTCTACATGCATGCAACAGACTTTTCGTTAGGATGCCTATATGTATGCAGATTAATTCTTTTTTTCTACATGCATGTAACAGACTTTTCATTAAATCATATATGCAATAGCCTCTCCTGCATGCATGTAGATTACTTTCCGTAATCTACACACCGTCTCTCCTACATACATGTTAGTTACCAAATTTTTTTAATTATTTATTTTAAGCGTATGTAATTAAGGGTTTAGATTACTTTGAACTTAGAAGGTAAATGAGGCGTCTTAAATAACCTTTTATAGTTCCCAATAAATATCGCGTGGAATGGTATATCCACAATTTTACCCACAGCGTAAGGTGCCGTGCCCAAGTTACAGACAAGACTAGAAACAACCTGAAGTCACATCATCTCCTGTTGCAGGTAGACCAAACCAGCTTATCCATTTATAACTGACGTAATTTGACACTTCCTTCGAAGTACGATGGGTATGATGAACAAGCAAATGAGTTTCACATGTTTATTTTGTCATATCACCATTAAGAAGTTACCATATCACACAAGGAAATGTAACCAGTCTGGACCTGGGATCATTAGCAGAGTGCACTGAAATATCTGCACATGATATTTTTACAGGCACAGAGACACTTACCTAACCTGATCTGTTTTTTTAATCTGCATACATTGTATACACGCGAGCCTAACCAGATAGCACAGAATTGCAGCCTAATTGCCAGCTGAGTAACAGAACCCAATTCAGAAGTCTGTTTGAGCGAGTGACTGATTGTGCTATGATTAATTGATCACTGACACTCAATGACACAACCGGTAATCCAATGGATTTAAACACGAAACTCTCAGTTTTGATCCTTTATCCAGCACACCAGCAGCTGATTTTGATCTGTGGAAGATGAATATCAAGGACCGGGTAAGCTCGATCGGCTCACATACGTCAACCTTCAGACAGATAAAAATCTGAACATGTGGTCTGCCTTGCCTGCATCGTATGAACTCGTTCGCATCTGAAGTATCAAATGGGGTACTGCTAATGTTCAAGGTTCAAACGCGGTATGTCAGACACTGTGAAAAGGTGCCACGTACGTACTGTACCACGATTAACACATCTCTGGTCTGATGTGCCCTGCGTTTACGACGTTTTGCCGCCACTTGCTGGTCTCATCAAGACCTCAGCTCTGTTTTGACAGTTTGACATGATACGTTGTGAGCTTGCGGCATTGCAGCCTAACACGTTCTTTGATCTGATTTCTGACGGCCAACGCGAAGCAAAAAAGCAGTTTATGACCGTCGGCTCATCGCTAGGCCGGCCACCGGATGCATGAACCTTTTTTTTCTGACGCGCCTCAACTCTCTGCACGAGCGAGAAGTAGCACACGCTGCACGTTTTTGTGCCAGAACTTGGCATCCTCCAGTTCTGACGAAAGATACAGTCATACTGCTGTAGCTGCTTCCGATTGACGACTGATAAACTGTTTGCAGGACGCACGTTAATGTGGTCTCTACTCTATCGCCTCCTTGAATTAACTTCAGAGAGGCTTTATGGTCTCATAATATTACCATTTTTCTTTTAAAAAAATGTATAACTATTTGAATCGCATGGAAAAACAGGGGCATATACATAGACTAGTATCGTACCCGTGCTACGTACCGGTGAAAATAAAAAAACAATTATATTATTAGTTAGGAGTTGGATTCTTTAGAACTTTAATTTAGTAGTTAGAAAGATTGTAACAGCATCAAAATAATTATAGGCGCAAATCAAACTGTCATATCCTCAAACAATCAAATAAAAGTACAAGAAAAATATTTGCTTACAGTCCAAGCCATCAGACTACATGATTTGGCGTCTGCAGTCTGCACGGACGGTGACCTTGCGCTGGACAAGGAGCAGCGCGAGGGAGGGAGAGGGGACGACGACGGTGATACGACAGGAGGAATCGAGAGAAGATTAATCTGTTAAAAAATCATAAACTTTAGCTTATTTCTTAGCCTATTCATGATTAGCCTTTATGCAGAATAAGACATTAAACTAACCGGAATGAAGAAACCATGAGAAAAGTGTAGTTGTTCTTCTCTGTTTGTTTGGTGTAGATCTCCTAGTAATTGGTAGATGGCATCGACCCTCCGGATGCCTTCTATACTGCCGTTAGACAGCCCTTCGAAGTTCCTCCAGCGAAACTAATGATCGGGATAGTTTTGGGAGTAGGACTGCCGAGCAGGAAGAAGGGGTGTGTTCTGCTTGGGTCGGATCTACCCTTTTATAGTGTACACTGTGAAAATCGAGAACTCATCCATATAGAAAGAAAGCACCTTCCGATCATGATGCTCATATTAGATGGAAAGAGATTAAACCGAAAAGGAAAGATTTCAATATGAGAAAAATCATTAGAGGAAAATATATCAGCTCATTAAAGAAAGTTCTTTACATGGAATGTCTTTAATCGGAATGATATCCATCCACTAAGGAAAGTCCTTTAAATGAAAGGTTATTATTAAAAAAGATATCCATCCACTAAGAAAATCCTTTAAATATAAAGTTATTATACGAAAAGATATACATCTTATAAAATGAATAATCTAGATAATCTGAAAAATCTTGACTAGTCATTATGGAAATATGTGGGAGGAAGGATAATCTCCTATAATTTTGCTGAGACGCTGAAAGGAATGGCTGAGATTTAATATTTATTTTTATTTTTAATAGAGTAAAAATAAAGGGCTGAGATTTTCCAGATGATAGATGATAAAAGATGAAGGGCTAAGATTTACCAGAGGGGTGATGTGTCCACTCTCTCAACTCGCCAATTATATAGTAGAAGATATACTATTAGTTTAAATCTAGTATGTTTAGATTTTTCTGATTGCTTACTGCATTCGGCTTGCTCCAGCTATGGACGCCTCACGAGGGAAAGGAAGGAGATCGTGCCAGGGGACTGTCTATGTGATCAGATTTCATATCTTAATTTTAATTTTCATGCATACTAGTTTTCTTGTAATTGCTTATAAAAGAAGGAAGAAATACCAAAAAAAGCTGCAGCTTGATTCACAGCATAAAAATCATCTTGTATGTATGTGTTCGTTCTCTTTCACGTGTGTTCGTTCGGAAGTTCTGTTCGTCAATCCTGACAACACCTACGTAAATAAAATCCATCTCCCTCGTTGAATGTTCTCATCTGCCGTGAGAGTGGCTCCCTCCCTGCCATCTTTTCTACGTTGCCAACCGTGGCCGGCCATTTCTGTTAGGTCAGGTGCTTGTCAGGAACTCCTGGCCGAAACATCAGAGCTGGCAAGCTCTATATAAGCTGCTTGCCATGAGCCATACTGGCCAACAAGAAACCGCATAAGCATATTGCTTGGACTTGGAGTCACAGCCATCACCGTCGTCGCTGTCGCCGTCGAGCCGTGCATTTATCGCCGCCCCCGGCGGGCCACCGAGATCTTGTTTCATAAGTAGCTGACATCTCGTTGGCAAGCGTCGCCGGTGAGAGAGAAGAAAAATCCTCCTCGTCGTCCTCGATACCCGCTATGTCTACTCCTTCCTCGGCCCATTGGCTGAGCTTGGTCGGAAGCGTATGGCTCCAGACCATCAACGGCCCGAACGCCGACTTCCCCGTCTACTCGTCGCAACTCAAGGAGGTGAAAGGGATCTCCCAGGTGCAGCTTAACTTCCTCGCATTCGCCTCCGACGCCGGGAAGCTCTTAGGCTGGTTCGCCGGAGTAGCCGCCCTGTACCTGCCTCTGTGGCTGGTCGCCGTCGTCGGCGCTGCCTTTGGCCTCGTTGGGTATGGCATCCAGTTCCTCTTCTTGGAGAGATCCGGGCTCGCGTACTGGCACATGTTCCTTCTCACCTCCCTCGCCGGCAACGGCATCTGCTGGATCAACACCGTCTGCTACCTCCTCTGCATCAAGAACTTCCCCTCGGACAGCCGCGTCGCGGTGAGCCTGGCCACGAGCTACCTAGGCCTGAGCGCCAAGTTCTACACCACCATGGCCGAGAAGCTCCCGCTGGGCGCCTCGGCGAGGTACTCCAAGGCGAAGATATACCTCCTCCTGAATGCCGTCGTGCCGATGCTCGTCACCCTCGTGGTGGCGCCGTCCCTCCGGGTGGTCGAGCTCACGAGCCACAAGCGGACTGACCCGGTGTTCCTCGCCATGTTCGCGATCACCCTGGCCACCGGAGCCTGCGCCGTCGTGGGCAGCATCGGCTCCAAGTCCATCGGGCTCTCGTCCAAGGAACACATGGTCAGCCTCTACATCCTCCTCGCCCTCCCGATACTGATCCCGGCGGCGCTCAAGATCCGGGAGAGCATGGACAAGCTCCGGGAGGCGAAGCGCGAGAACAGAGTCCACGACCTAGCCACCGATGAGCCGGACACGGCCGTGTCGGTGCTCGACGTGGAGGCAGAGAACAAGGACGAGGAAGACGACGCCGCCGCCACCGCCACCGGAGAGAGATCAGGCCAAGACGAGGTCGGTGGCCTCCGGCTGCTGCGTCGTCTCGACTTCTGGCTCTACTTCCTGAGCTACATGTTCAGTGCCACGCTTGGTCTGGTCTTCCTCAACAACTTGGGGCAGATCGCCGAGTCCCGTGGGCTCAGCGACCCGTCCATTCTGGTCTCCCTGTCGTCCTCGTTCGGATTCTTCGGTCGTCTTCTTCCCGCCTTCCTCGACTACTACACCGCCAAGTAAGCTAATAAGCTGCATGCATGCATGCATGCATGGCAACCACTATTTGCTCAAATCGCGATCATGTCGCTCGTGTTGTGATTAACTTGTTGTTTAAATATTGGAGTCATTGTTTATACTCGGGTTTGGACTTGGGCAGGAGTGGCTACTCGATATCAAGGACGGGGTCGATGGCGGCGCTGATGGCGCCGATGGCGGGGGCGTTCTTCCTGCTGCTGGGCGAGAGCGACATGTTCCTGTACACCAGCACGGCGGTGGTGGGGACGTGCACTGGCGCCATCGCGTCGGTGGCGGTGTCGGCGACGAGCGAGCTGTTCGGCAGGAAGAACTTCGGGGTGAACCACAACGTGCTGGTGGCAAACATCCCCGTCGGCTCGCTCTGCTTCGGCTACTTCGCCGCGTTCCTCTACCAGAAGGAGGCGCGCGGCGGCAGCCGCTGCGTCGGCGCCGCCTGCTACAGGGACACTTTCTTCCTCTGGGGCTCCATGTGCGCCGTCGGGACTGCGCTATGCTCCGTGCTCTACGCGCGGTCGCGCGGCTTACTCGCCGGGAGGAGGCTACCTCCGGCGACGACGGCGGCGAGGACGCCACGGTGGTCAGCTAACTTAGGCGATGATAACAACAATGGACCAGTAGCTTCTGGTATAGCAGTTTAATTAGGTGCCATGTGATTAATTAAGTGGACAAAATATCAATAGCTAGCTAGTGCTTCTTGTTTTTTCCCTTCAGGGGAAACATTTTGTTTCATTAGTTTCCTTTTTCCTTAACTTTCTCACTGATCCCTTTGGGACTGACATGCTCGATGCATGTTTATGTACATACGTATATGGTTAAAAGAAAGGAAAATTTCGTATATGTCATGTTAGTACTGACGATGCAGATCACTGTGATTAGACAAAGCTAGTGATAAATTCTTTTCTGGAATTGGACACATTCG
>KE372621.1:1337510-1349878 GCA_000418225.1 Zizania latifolia | reverse complement strand
ACATTTAGTCTTCTTACGAGTTAAGCGTGCACTAATTACATGCCACTACTGTGTTCCCCTGTCAAAGCTCAGCTCATTGAACGGTCCAAAACAGTCCTAAGCGGATGGATACAGGCCACGGGGTGAACGAATTGAAGGCACGGGCCAACCATCCGAACAGGGCCGCTGTCAATAATTCCATGGGCATCACGGTCACGGCAATGTGCATTCCCAGAATCACACAGATTGCTCCGGTCTATTCTCCGAGACTACTGCTGTCAAATTAATACAGAAAAAAGCCAGCTTCAGTTGTGGCCCGCCCATGAAAGAGAGCCACCGGAGAGTTGCCGTGATCGATGGTGATGAAACGGTCGTCGTATTCCTTCCTTCCTCGGCGACGCGGTTAACTTTGACGAGAGACACAAGCGGTTGACATGCAGTTACTCTACTACACGCCTTGGCCCATGAGAGATCCAGCGGAAGATCTCTCACCTGTGGCTGTGTGGCAGGGTGTGGGCACGTCTCGGTTTAATTCTCCGGGTCTTTTTAGAACAGAGGTAGTACTAGTGCTAGCTTCTATTACTCGGTCATTCTCTCGGAGCTAAGTAATTGAAAGTCACATTGTTCTACACGGACAGATGACTTTCCAAATTCCAGCCGTGGCAATTCGGCGACGGGGAAAGGCAACGTTTTTTTTTTTGATTTGTGGTGATGAAACATCAAGATTTACTACTTTGGCCTAACATTCTGGCGTGTACTACTAGCAGGGAGCAGTGGCTCTAGAATTAAATGTGTGGAAACCGTGTGTCCTAGCTTGCTTCGGGAGATGACTCTGATAATCTCATATCATCAGTTTTCACAATACTATAGTAACAAGACTAGTTAGAATATCGTCGCTGTGCTAAAATTTATTCCCTAAATCTTACATAGAGATCATCCTAAACTCTATTTATTTCTAAAAATTAATAAATCTATAGCAGTTTTCTTATAATCTCAATATCTATTTTTTGAATCCTGCAAACACGACTTATAATCTGTAATAATTTTGTGTGAAGTTACGGTACCTTCAAATATGCGTATCGTCTATCTTATAACAACGCGTGAGGGAGAAAACAATGCACGCGCAAAAGAAAAAATAGGCACGGATAAAAATAAAGACTGGTCAAGCTAATACTGTATTTGAGATAGATGAGAGGTAATTTAGGAAATAGATTATGTAAGAGACTCATTTAAGGGGATTATTAGAGTTTTATTTTTTACTAAAATATCTAAATTCAAATTTAGGTAATCTTTTTAAAGGTACTCGTAGTCCGTTTTGAGCGATTTTGTCGTCCGGTTTGTCGCGGTTTTGCTACCCCTGATGTGATAATTGTGAGACAGTTCGGTTGGGAGGATTGCTGGATGTGACCCATGAACAAGGACGGCCGGTCAAACCCTCTGCTGACAGGGAGTCCTCAGTCCTCACATGCTGTAGCGATGGCACAGCCACAGCTACATGCAGAAAAAGTTCAGTTCCGTGCTGTGCTGTGCGTCCCACCTGAACAGTGAACAGCAAGGCCCATGTCAGCTGTGCCGCGCGATTCTCCTGTACAATTTATGCGCCGAAAGAATGGGGTTCCATCAGCATGCTCGATTCAGCCGCGGCAGCGTCTCTTTCCGGTGAGCTGATTCAGCATTTGTGTGGTTGCCTAGCCAGATCAGTCTATCGTGAATAAGTGCACCATCATCAATCCGTATAACCATCTTTCATGTCTCGTCTAACGTAATACCGGCCTAATAAAACAACCGGGTTGAAACCCTACCAGATTTCGGTAGCAAGATAATTTTAATTTGGTTAATATAAATGATGTCAGAATTTTGGTAGCACAAATTGTCAGTAGAGTATTTAGTTTGCTACACTAAAAACCAAACTAGCCCATAAAATTCTCACACATCTTTGTAGCCGGTCTAAGTTTCTGTTTGAAATAGGTTATGAAAAATGAAAGATGAGTTAAAGGAAGATTTACAACAGTTATTTAAGGTTTAAACCCATATATTTAATATTAAAAAAATCTATAAATATTTTTAAACAATTTTGTACTAGTAGTTTTTATATAGAAAGTGAAACAAATGGGCCCAAGAGCCTGCTTGTTTAAGCTAAAGATCTCAATAGCTATCTAGTCTAAGCATTTAGCTAGCTGATCTAAATAACTGGCTGATATAAGTATCTAGCTAACAAGAATCTAGAGATTTATTTTCATATTCTATAACTACTTATCCTCAAAATTTATGCTTAGAATCTACACTACTTATATTAATTTTAGATTACAGCTGAACAAACAAACAGACCCTACTAGCGCCAGTACACGTGAGAGCCAAGGGAGCAGACCATAGCCAGAGCCATGGCCTCCCAATCCTGGCAAAATTCCCTCCCCGGAGTACATGCCGTATGTGGTCCAGAGAGCCCAGTGCAGAGCAGAGGAGGACAACGACTAGTACCACACCAGCACTGATCGATCGGTCGCATACTTGCATCACGTCCAAAAAGATGGCAGCCGTCGGTATCACGGTATGCATGCAGGGGAAGGGATGGCACGGCCGGGCGCGTGACGACGACGACCCCTAGATGGCTTGATGAGCTCTGAACGGCCGGATGGTCACTTTGGAGGTACTACGCGCCGGTGCCGGCCTGTTGGACGACCCGTCCCAGACGACGACCACACTTCGCGCACCTGAAATATTTTCCACGCGAGTAAAAGGGGTCACGGAAAACATAAAGTGGGTCTCATGATTCAATTAAAAAATTACATTCAATCATTGAATCGATTTTAGTTCGTCTGAATCGATTACCACTAGATTGATTACTACTTTTTTCATCCGATCGTACTTTAACTTATAATCGAATTTGATATTTTATAGTATAACGAATATGAACGATAATAGTTCAGATTTATTTTACTATAAAATATTAAATCCGATCACAGGTTACGATATCATGAGACAGTGCGAGTACTGACTGATTGTCGCTAAACTGATTATCATTAAAACACTTCACTTCTAAACTTTTAACTCTGTCCAAAAATAAAAAGAAAAGTACACGGACGGGTGATGAGGACTTGCGACTCATAATGCCCTTAGTGGTAATAATCACCTAGAAAAACGTCCTGGTGCGATTTGGTTAGTTGGCTTGATTTAACCATAGGGGGAGAGCTCGATCCTTTCCACGTTTCGTAGACTAAATTAAACATAGCTAATCAATGTATGATCTTATAAACTTTATTAAACTACGATGGGAGGTTAGGGACAATCCGTGGAGCCGATCTCGGTGAAGAAATCGCTTGACGAGATCAGGTTCGTTCAAAGCAAGGGATACATTATGTATTGCACAGGGATCTATCTTAGGATGCGCAAATAATAGTACATATTGGAGGGTTAGCTAGCTTTCCTTTTGGCACCCGCACCGCGCGCACGCGTAATTGGAGGCCGGAGAGAGATGCCCATGATCACAGATCACTAGCTCAAAGCAAAGAAAAGTTGTCATCGACGATACGTCGTCGTTCACACACAGATGTCATCGCACACCTCCTTTAGCTCAATGCATGGTGGAACATATGAAAAGCACGGATAAGGGAGCTGGGAGCGCCCTAAAAGAACAGCGCATTGTGCCGGCCGGCCGCGCGCACGCAGATGCATGCACGGCGAGTTGGTGACATAACCAACCCGATCGCATGGCACGGTGCGCGCGCGAGAGCGAGAGAGACAGAGATCGTGTATTTGTGTGTGTGAACTGAAAGCAAAACACGACGTGCGAGTGAGGGCACCGCGCGTGCGACACGCCGGCCGCGGCCACTACTGACCACCAGGTACGTCCCCCGGAGGAGACGAGCACGCGCGTCGCCCCGCTCTGATCGCTACGGCCGGCAAAGCGCGCGCGCACACGCCTCAGCTCGCCGTGGTGGGGAGGCTTGAAACCCAGCCGATCCCGTGGTGGACGCCGTCCCACACGCGCGCGCTTGCTTCCGCTTGGCGTGTGAGACTGTGAGCGCGTGGTGGCCCGCGTACGACCGCCGTGCCGTCCCGGCCGGTACTCCGGTAGATGCCCGGCCCGCTGGTTCTCTGCCGTACGTGCTACGTAGGGATGCAGTAAAAAGTTTCTTGTTCTGCGGACATGAATCGCTGCAAAGCGATCGAGGATTATATCCTAACGATCAAAGTGCAGAAGATACTACGGGCACTAATCCGGGCATAATCATTTCCGGTTACGAGGAAAAAGTTGACGCTGACAGTCCATTAACCGCCAATTGATCATCTCCACTGCAGGATTGCAGAATAAACGCTTAGCGCACTCTGACGACGCGAGAGAGTGCTCGTGACGGGGTCGTCACCGTGACGCGGCCCTGATGCCATAAACCATGCATGCGCTGCTCAGACGTGCAGGTATACGTAGCCGATCAGTTTCATTCCAAGTCTTAATTAATTGTGGCTGCAGCCTGCGCTGTGATCCTCGTCCTCTGTCCATGAGAGCCAGCACAAATTGCAGGGATGCAACAAGTCCGAGGCATGAACGTCGCTGCCGGATCATATGAAATTAAATAAGGAATAGCTTGATCATATGAGATAACCAAGTATGTGAAAATGATAAATTTCTAATATATGGAAATAATAAATAAGAAACGATTATGATTGGTTAAATTGAGTAGCAAAATATGTCTACATTTTGAAACAAAATTATAAAACACTACGAATAGAGACGTGGACAGATCGAGTAATTAATGTGAGCTCACCGAACTGACAATCCCCAATCACCTACGCACACAACAAGGCCCATGATGCTACTCCAAGCTAATGATCATCTTAAGATCGGGGAACGTGGCTAAGTCGGTGGCGTCTTGATCAGTGCACCGATCGAACCAGTCCATCCCCTCGCACGCACCAATCATCTCTCGCCAGATCCGATGCTCGTTATTAGTAATATAGCGCTCCTTTCATCCAAAAATTTACATGCAATAAGTTTTAGATTTAAATGCATGTGTTAAAAAAATTAGTAAGAAGATTATATTATTAGGGTGGGTAAGTCTAGGTCTAAAAATAATTAGATGGAGTAATAAATAATTAAGTTCGGGGTGGTAGTATATTTTAGAAATAAAAGATATTAACATCTTTTACAATTAATTAGTAGATTATTATATTTGAGATTAATTTTAAACCATAAAACTTATTACAATCTAAAACAAAGTAAAACGTCTCAACAGAACGCACAAATGTACAAAGATGTATTACCGGTCAAGAGAGTATTTTTTTTCATGAAGCTGCCGGATGCCCAACACAGAAGCCAGGCTAGCTGTTGCCCCCTCTTAACATATTACTGAGGTTATACCATTATAGCCTCTGTGTGCGACCGTGTGACGCGTCGATCGACAGTGTCAGTGTGCACTGTGTTGGTTGGTCGACGGCGCCGACGCACGCTGCCACGCACGACCTCGCCATCGGTCACCGGCCGGCGATATGTGGACCATGCATCATGTGCGGGGTGCTCGATCGCTCCCTGACACTGCGCGCACGAGCCGTACGTGTGCGCTCAGCAGCGGCGTGCCACGGGAGTGTGAACTCTTTTGCCCCCGACACGTGTTGTCGTTAGTTGTCAGTTGTTAGTAAGGTTGGATCTAATAAATTGGTTAATACTATATTTGAACATGTTCTTGTTTAGATTTGGACTCGTATATTATTGTGAGTCAAAAAACTGCCCCGTACCTTGATCTATCAGATCCATGTAAACTTAGTGGATTCTCCGTAAAGCAAATATCAGGGGGCAGCGGAGCAAAGAGTTGTGGGGGCGAGTGGCGGGATGGTGAGTTGTAGGGGTAAGCGTCGATGGCGAGATTAGCTGAGGTAGCCAGAGACAGTAGGGCTAGATGGTGTGGGCTTGCAAGCGATAATGGTGTGGACGAAAGTGCTGATGGCAAGGGTTGCAAAGGAAGGGCAAGGCGGTGGGGCCAACACTGATCCCGGAGGATTAGAGGCACAAAAAGAGAAAGAAACTTAGTTGGCTGCTTGTCCACATGAAGAAGTAAAAAGTGGAGACTTTCAGGGACCCTAGCTTAAATAATAAACCCACATACATACATGCTTTTGTACGGAGCTTATCAATTTAATTTCAGTACTAGCTAGAATGGCTGATATGTATCGTTTCATCGCTCAAACCAGTGTATATTAAATGGCATATCGTTCCAGTTTTAATACTGATCAATACCAGTGCTCTAGTCAATACCAATCCGATACTAGTCAATACTGACACCATACCAACCATTCCGGTCAATACCATTTATAATGGTAAAAATTGTATTTTGATTTTTTTTAAATATGTGGTACACATTACTTATATAGCTATATTAAACTATGTATTATATTATATTTAAATTATACGCTATATTTGGTACAATATATTAAATATATTATATTTAATATATATTAAAGTCTGACCTGATAGATTCTTGGTCAAAAATCTACCTGATGAATCCCCTGTTTTATCGGATATATTGCCACCTTAGTTGTCACGGCTCACGAGTGAAACGTCGTCGACCTACTCAGCGCCGGTGGACAGGCACGGCAGACCGAACAATATATACACATATATCTGCGGTTCGCGGTACGCACCCGTCGGAGAACTGTGCGTGATGCCCCTCTGCCTCGCGTACCAACGTACGTCCGTGTGTACTCGCGGCTGCCATTGATCACCGCTCACCGTCGATCGAGGAGCTCGATCGCGAGCGAATCGATCGTGCCGTGCTAGCTATTGATGCGACGAGCGGTACGCGGATACGTATCAGCGCCGGCCGCTAACCGCGTAGAAGTTACTACTGTTCGAGTTGTTGCGGAGTGATATATGTCAGATGGGCCAGAAGACGTCGTACAGCCTGACACGACATGTACAAGTACCAGACCACCAGCAGCGGTACATGCATGCCTGGCCTCATAAAGTTGTCACTTGGCAGTGAATTCGGTAGCCGTATGTAACCTACATACCTACGTTAACGTATGGTCCTGCACACAACTGCCCGATCCGAGGCCCTGCTGAGTGCGCTAAAATTGTCCATACTTAAACAATAAGCAAAATCTAAAACGAACATGGATCTTGAAATATCAAATCGTGGCACTGATTAGTTCTAAGAATCGGTTAGTGAAACTCCATACCAACCTAGTCTGCATGATGATGGCCTATCCTGCTGGTCGATAGCCAACGATGTCGCATCTTAATTTGCATTTAAGTTCGATAATGAATATATGTGGACGTTGATACTGTTGACATCGGAATTTACGCCGATCTAGGCCGATGGACCGTCGAAAGAAGACCAAAGGGTGAAGCAGAAGACGCACGGCGTAATCTCGGGCTTCGTGGCGTCGTTATTTTAGTTAGTAGATAATAAAGTTAGTTTATATTCTGTATTCTGATTATCTCAAGTCGTGTACATACAGGTTGTTTCTTTCCCCCGGCTATAAATAGGTGCACCCGAGGAACTTTGTAAACAACCCCAGAATCAATCTATTCAATTTCTATTTAGCGCAACGCCACCTTTTAGGAGTAGAGGTAATGTAGTTTTTCTCGATGATTTCCTGTCTCGGGTTAGGTTGCATCGGTTTAGTTTGATCTCTAGCAAAAAACAAGTCTCGTCCAGCGATTTCATGTCTCGGGTTGGGCTGCATTGGTTTAGTTCGATCTCCGGCAAGGAACATGTCTCGTCATATACATCTGTTCAGCCAAGACTTTCTCTGTTTAGTCCGATATTTTGGTTGAGTTCATGCGTCTGTTAGTTATCCAGATGTATCGGCTTTATCTAAGGCTGCATTGCCCCAATCTCTTAGATAGATCTGATATGTCGATCACGTGTGTGCCAGATATGTTGATGAGATAGACTCTTCTTATTGCCTTCGACCTCATACTGTCTCGGTTCAGTCCAATCTACTAGGTTGTTGTTAATAAGATAGATGCTATTGAGTTGGCGGGTTCAGTTCATCGTTTCATCGGAGTTCTAGCCGATGAGGTATCATGGTTCTGAGTGCTTCATCGTGGTCCCAGCTGATTGAGTCATCCTAAATTCCTAGCGTGCATCGGCTGGTGGCAAAAGTCGGTATCGGCTTATCGGCCAATTGGGTCCATAAAGTATTTTATCTTCTTGTTTTTACTATGCGATGGATGTTTTTTGGGATTTCAGCCGATATGCTATTTCTCACACTCATGTGTATTGGATGTGCAGATGATATGGTGTTATCGGCCGACGATGTCATCGGTCCATTGGCCGATATACTCAGACAACCAATATTTTTAATTTTGTCAATTACAGGATCAAATTGTTCGACACGTCTATGAACCACTTTTAGGTATTTAGGACCTACGATTGAGCTAAACAGACTTTTTCAGACCTTCAAATATAAAAACGTAGAGATACCTGTAATTTTTACGTCAACAGATACCTAAATTAATTAACGATGTTGTACCAAACTACCAATCGCTAGCTCCATTATTCCGCGTTAGAAAACAATGTAAGAATTCGGGGCATGCCGAACGAATGCCGATGGTTAATTCGCACTAGTCCACAGTGTAAGCTTGAAACGGCAACCATTTAAGTACAAACCAACCATTTGAATTGGGAATTAGCGATGCTGGATTAATTAGCACGTACCGTACAGGCAGATTAAGGACTTATTTGGTTGCGAGAAATCCCGACTCATCTGTGTGAAATTAACTAAGCATCTTGACGTACTTGTATTTAATTCGACATGCTTAACATGCAAGGAATGGCCACATAGTCAGAGAGATGGCGACCGTTCATAGCTACAATTCTTTTCACTCAAGCGAGGTGCCTACCCGCTACTCAGGGCTCAATCAGTGCAGATCACTTTCTGTTTCAGACACTCTCCACAGGCATGCACGTGAATTGTCACCTCCATTCGTGACCGACAAAAACGTCAATACGCTGTTTCCACAGCCCAATCACCAACAACATAAAGTCATCGAGGTATAAAAATAAACGTTCCGGCCATAAACAAAACGCCAACTGACACTATTAGAAAATTGGCCTCCAATAACTTATGTAATTACCAGTTAGACAGAAAGACACGAATGGATAATAACGATTATAACGGTCCACAGAGTCATAGAGACAGTAGAACTGATTGGTATCACGAACCGGTACTAGAGGGCCCTGATAAACTAGTACATGAGAGTTGGCACGGGTCTCTTTAATACCATTTCGTAATACTAAATAATATTGGTGATAGAGTATTAGTATCGGTTAGAGATATCAACCGATACTTCGAGATATTATTTAAAATCACATTCCTCCTCACATACACTATTCCCTTAAAAACACTCTACACGAGCGTGGTCGAGATCGAGTTTGAAGGGAGGGGGAGATATGCGTAAAGGTGAAAGCAAGATTATCCCAATTAAAGTTCATGTTTGGTGTGTGTGTGCATGAAGAAACAAGTGTCGTAGCAAAATTCTCTACATGCATCGCTTCTTCAGCTGTTGTATTGTCGATCCTTTCAATTTTTACGTTTATTCACTTCAAGAGGAGGACTAAGGCTACCGATATTGAACACCGTGAGTAGCATATAGTAGTATATGTTTAGTAGCTTAAATTGTTTGTTCCTTGAGATATATAGAGAGTCTAATGAACTTTTGGTGTCTCAACTCTGAACTGAAGATGTAAACTAATTTATTCATTCTAACAAGGTACAGTGTGTCTGGGATCAACTTGTAAAATATGAATGTATTGGCTCTAGTCAATTTAGGTGCAAAATTTTAAACCTGAATAGAGTTCAAGTGTATGTAGCTTGATGCAAACTTGAAGATATTCTTTTTTTAAAAGAATGCGAGAGAAACGATTGCTTGCATTAAGAAAGGAGGCCGAGGCCAAAAGAAGAACAATTAGAATGCATACATCAACGGGAAGGAGAAGCAGATTGAGATTGGAGGGAAAGAATTTTACAATAAAGAGGAGAGGTAATGAGGGGGTTGTAGAGGGTAAAACAGGGCGAGAAGAAGCTACAGACTAGTTAAAAGTGCGAAATCAGCTGAAATGAGCTCGACTATATCGACTATGGGTCGGAAAACTTGAAGATATTCTTTAGTGAGATGCTCTTCTATAAAAGTAGACTTTGAGTTTGAAATTGCATCATCTTGTATATCACATATGACTAGGCAAAAAAAAGTTGGGCACAATCGAGATTCGATTCTCAAAGATTAGTACTTATCCATAATAAGTAGTAGTACTTGGTGTCACCAGCTAGGACCGGCATGATTTTAAGGGACTAGTGATTGATAACACATTAATATTGGGTGGTTCAAATGGTACTTATATGTGTGAATATTATTAATCATAGATTGTTTATGCCCATTCGATAACTAGTAGTAAAGTTCACTTCTCTAAAAAGTGTAATCAATCGATATACGCGTATTTGCAGGATAGCAGCCACATGATACGTCAAACACGACACAACCAAAAAACTAATAATAAACATATAATCACATAAACTTGAGTTGTTGTACACTACCATGAGAGAGTAACGGACACGGGATCGAACGGGCCGAAGCCGCACATATTTGTGACAGGAGCGACCTATCTGATCACTCTTTTCAAATCAAGATTCTCTGTAGTCAGCTTCACTTCAAGTGCAGAGTGTAGTCGACGAATCTCAACCATCTCGTTAGGATCTAACGGTGCGGAGCTACCTCAGACGTTACGAAGCCCACCTCCAATTACTACGAAATAGGCTCCAGCGAGGCAGCGACTGCTCCACGCCGTCGGATCCTAACGGGATGGTTGGGATCCGATTGCTCCTTCAACGTCCCTTGATCCCTCTTTTCTGTAGGATAATTTAAGAGGGCCCAACCACTGCATGTGATGTGATGGAGTACGTGGACGACGATGGTATGCCGTATGCGTGCATGTCTGTTATGCTTGGTGGCAATCGACCGGTGGTCGCCGCCGGCGGGCTACGCCAAGCCGTGAGCCCCCCAGCTGCTGCCGGTGTCGAACTTCCTGCATCTCCGAGCGCTGCAGAACTGTATCCATGGGCTCGGTCGGACGCCGAGGCAGAGGAGAGGTAGTCCCTTCGTCTTTGGCCCCTGCGCCGGCGCCTCGTGATAGTGGTGCTGGCCGTCGCCGGTTTCTACGTCGCTGGTGCCGGAGAAGAGCCACCGGGTGGACGGCGAGGGCTGCACCGACGAGGAGGAGGACGCGCGGGACTTGCCGAAGGCGAGCCGGCGGAAGACGGCGGCGATGAAGCCGATCTTGATCCACTTGAGCTTGTAGTAGCCGCAGTACTTGCTACTCCTGCCTCCGCTTCCCTTTATCCTGCCGCTATGGCCACCGTACGACGACACCGAGGCGGAACGGAGGTGGTAGGACGGCGGCGGGGTGATGGCCGGGACGTCGGCCGCGGCGGCGGCCAGCATCCTGCAGGAGGAGGAGGCATCGACCTTGGGCGTGCCCGGGTGGGACTCCCACACGAACGGGACAGCGCAGGTGCCGGCGCCGTAGTAGCGGAAGGAAGGGTTGCCCTGGGAGCTTTCCTTGGTGAGCAGCCGCGCGTAGAACTCGCCGTCGTGCGTGATGCGCAGCGGGCTCTGCGGCTTGCTCGCCGCCGCCTCGGCGCCATTGATAAGCGCCATCTCTCTCTCCCTCTCTTCACAGTTCACACACACACTAAGTACACTGCACTGTCTGCAGTGGAAGTGGGACGGATCGGCCGGTATATGATAGGCGTCGCTCGAACGAACGATCCAAGAAAACGAGAGATCCAATGGCGTTTTATACGCAAGCTCTCCTCTGCTTGATCGGTGATCACTTGCGACTCACGGTACTCACAGCCACTTTTCTCACCTACTTGCGGGAATTGCTTCCACGATGGCACGTTTTATATATAATCATATGCTAAGACTGTCGATGGAATATACTACGAGCAATAAAAACGAAATTATCTATCTTGTTTGAATTGTTTGAAATGGTATATAAAGATTTATACATGTTGATGTCTTTTTCTAAAGAGTAATGTTTTCGAAAATGTTTTATTCAGGCTGTCCTATAAAATGCAAAAAATCATACATTATTTCGATACTAAGTGAAAAATATTTCATCATTTTATCAAAAAATATTTTAAACAGATACAACATTCGGTGACGTTGTTTGCAACACCAAGATACAATTATATACAACATGGTTGTTGTTATGTTTCATTAGTTGAAACTCAATGTTTCATATGTGGAAGTAAAATATTTCAACTTAGATTTAATTATGTTTCACTTTATTTATTTTATTAAAATATTTTTTATCAACTAATGAAATATTATTTACTGAGCATTGAAACACCGTTTGATTTTTTTTCAATTCTTAGGATGTCTAGACCCT
>KE372621.1:1316783-1332344 GCA_000418225.1 Zizania latifolia | reverse complement strand
CATTCCTGAACATGGATACTGTCAAGACGATTAAGAGCCAGATAGAGGAAGAGAAAGGATCACTTGAAAAAACCCGTGAGAGGCTACAGCTGAACAAAGCAAAGGCTTCGTCACTTGAAGCAGACTTGAACAAAGCTGTCGCGCAGTTGCAAGCAACAAAAGCTCCAAAACCTACTCTTGAGCCTTCTGATATCTGGTTGCAGATGAAACAGTTAAATTCAGAGAAAGAAAAGCACAGGAAGATTGCCGAGGACTCAAGATATGAGATTGGCGAATTAACAGCCACGATTGAGCACACAAGGTCCAGGACGAAGACCCTACAATTCAGGATTGTCATGGCTGAAAAATTGAAGGAAGCATCAAGGCGCGGAGAAGCTTTCGCACTTGCAGAGAGAAAAAACATGAGCAATGGGCAGGAAGAGGCCACTACCGCATCCGATGTCACACTTTCCGCGGAAGAACACTCATTGCTGGTGCAAAAAGCACAAGAAGCAGACAACACATCTCGGAAGCAAATCGACGCAGCGATGCAAGAGCTGGATCAGGCAAACCAGGGCAAGCTAGAACTCTTGGAAAGAGTAGAAGAGGCAATGGCCGCTGTTGAGACAAGCAGGAAAGCTCTGGAGGAGGCCCAAAAGAGGGAGGAATCCGCAAACAAAGCAAAGCTCGTAGCTGAAGAGGCACTCCGGAGGCTACGATCCGAGCAAATCATCCAGAACTGGCGACCCACCGGTAACAACTCTGTCAAATTCAAGAACTCAGCAACGGCGGCGGCTCACCGGAGAGCCGGCTCCGGGATCTACGACGTGAACGGCCTGAGCCTGGTGACCGCGGCGCCGAAGGGCGCGAAGACGATGTCCATCGGGCAGATCCTGAGCATGAAGCTGGACCACCTGGAGCTCGAAGGCGCCATGAAGACCGGGAGCGCCAAGAAGGTCTCCCTAGGCCAGATCCTGAGCCAGAAGTACGAGGCATTGTCGCCTCTGAGGATCGATCACGACGGCGCGTCACGCAGGCAGTTCCACCCCAGGAGGAGGAAGCTGGGGTTCGTCGTCTACGCGCTGCTCCTCAAGAAGCACAGGCACAGGAAGAGGCAGGCCGCCGCCTCCTGCACCACCCATGGCAGCTTCAGCGCTAAAGTTGTTTAGTTCCGTTTTTTGTTTGGATCATTAGCGGTAGCCATGCAGCATGATACAGACTTTAGAATAATAAAATCAGCATGTGTAATTAGTTCGTGCGATGCTCAAAGTTGAAATTCAGCAGCTGCTCCAGGTTGCATGTACAAACACCTTTGCTGTTCTTTTCTCGCGAGGCGACGACGCGACCCCGACCAGGCGACCAGTAAGCGCGGCGACCGGCGAGATCCCTCCTCTCCCCGGCAACCGGTGACCGGCTACGGTGAGCTCTGCGCTCCTCCTCCGCCTCGCCCCCGCCGCCGGCGCCGCCATCTGCGCAGCGGCCACCCCCCGCTTCCACCAGCAGCGGCCGCCGGTGCCCTCGCCGCCTACCCCGCCCACCTCCCTCTTCCGACGCGCGGCCCATCGTTCATTTTCGGCCCATCTTTCACCTGGGAGCCCAGGCGGCGAGGGCCCAGGTGGACGCACCGACGCAGTTACGTGGTCCCTACTCACGAGCGCGCGAAAAGCAACTCGTTCCCGCCATATCGAGCGCCCCCCGCTCCTTCCCGCCAAAACGTGCCTCTCCTCTCTTCTCCGCAGATTTTACCCCTAAATCAAAACCTGCCGCGGTGCCGCCATATTCCAACGCCATCCCCGCTCCCCCCCTCTCTCCCCCGGTCTCGCGTCCTCTCTCCAGAGCAGCAGCCATGGACGTCAACGAGGAGGCCATGGCGGCGCACAAGCGCGCGTTCCTCGACTTCCTCGACCAGGATGTGAGTTCCCTCGTCGTCCCCTTCCCTCCCGCCGCCGCCTTCTCCGGGGTTCGTGGCTGACGTCCTAGCATCTGCAGGTCGGGAAGGGGGCGTACATGCAGGCCGTGCGCGACATGGTCCAGAACAAGCGGCACCGGCTCATCATCGGCATGGACGACCTCCGGAACCACAACCTCGATCTCGCCCGCAGGTGGGCCGTCGCCTCCCTCCTCCCCCAACTCGCGCGTTGCTGGTCTTGCCTGGTTGGTTAAATCTGACCTGCGCTTGTAGGGTGATACGGAACCCCGGAGAGTACATGCAGCCGGCATCGGATGCCGTGACGGAGGTGGCGAGGAATCTGGATCCCAAGTTCTTGAAGGAAGGGAAGCGCGTGCTGGTGGGATTCTCGGGTCCGTTCGGCTTCCACAGGGTCACGCCAAGGGAACTCATGTCGTCCTTCATCGGGACCATGGTCTGCGTCGAGGGCATCGTCACGAAATGTAATTAAGCCCCTTAATCTTGTTCATACTAATCTGGGTCATAGACTTTCTGAGTTGCAGTTGGTTGATCTGGGTTTAAATTGTAAGAGATTTGATAATTTGTGATTCTCAAGAAGTAGCTTCATATTTTTGTTATCTTGGTCTGATCTAAACGATCATACATGTCATTGTTAAGAGTGACATTATAATTAAAAGGATCATTTTAAGAGTGGTAAATGATCAATTTTTCTTAAATTGTGGTATTTATGTTTTAAGAAGACTCAGTTTTTTAAATGATTAAGTTTCAGTCAGTCAAGCCCTGGGCTTCTACCATTAATCCTGCCGGTGGAGAAAATATATATCATAATACCATTGTTCAGTTGGTAGCTACTAGCTAGTAATGCAGACAATAAATAATAACATGATTAGACATTGCAATATTAGCTCTGAGGCAGAGGAAAATGAGAGATAAGAATGTTCACTTGCCCCATTACATGTTTATAAAATGGTCTATTTACGGTACCCCTGTTACCTCCTAGTTGAAACTAATCTAGACCATTGATTAAGTGTATTTAAAATAATTAATTAAAAAAGAAAATGGGTTAACTGGTTTTATTATAGAAAGTAATCTACATGCATGTCGTCCGTGCAAAAAGTTTGTTGATTATTTCTTTTTTCTAGTGTATGCAACAATTAATCTGCTAGCATGTGAAGAAAGAAATTAATTACTGCATGTATGTGGGTCTGTATATATTAAAAGAAGGTTATATGACCTATTATCTCTAGGAGGTAATAGGTCACCGGTATCAAATCTGAGCCGTTGGATTGTACAGATTGAATGGTCTATAAAATTTAGAGGCGCCATAAATTTTTTCTTATAAAATACTATGTGCCCGTGTTTAGTTCAACTGATTATTCAATTAAGCCTAATAAGCTGATAGCTCACTAGGCCTATCGAATCCTTAATCTGTATCTGCAATTTCACAGTTCGGAACCGTTTAAAAATATTGCTAATTTTATTTTGCTTTTGTGAAAAAAAACAGGTTCACTAGTAAGGCCGAAAGTTGTTAAGAGTGTTCACTACTGCCCTGCTACTGGAGGTACCCTCTCACGTGAATATAGGGACATCACATCTTTTGTAGGCCTGCCTACTGGTTCGGTTTATCCAACAAGGGTACATTCTTATGATCTTTTCACAATTCCATTTAATAAAGCCTTCTTGCTATTATATCTGTAATAATTGTAATTTGGAATGCTTAGGATGAAAACGGCAACTTGTTGGTCACCGAGTATGGACTGTGTGAATACAAGGATCACCAAACACTGTCCATGCAAGAAGTGCCTGAAAACTCTGCCCCTGGACAGCTCCCAAGAACGGTGGACATTATTGTAGAAGATGACCTTGTTGATTCTTGCAAGCCAGGTGACCGTGTCTCAATTGTTGGTCTATACAAGGCTCTTCCAGGGAAAAGCAAGGGCAGTGTTAGTGGTGTGTTCAGGTGAGTTCTGCAATGACCTTAAGTCCTTAATCTTACCTGAACTAGACTTCACTGTTTCTGAAATCCTTAGTATCACTATTCCTATAGGACCATCCTTATTGCAAACAATGTCTCACTTATGAACAAAGAGGCAAACTCACCTGTGTATACTCGGGAGGATCTGAAGAGGATGAAAGAAATATCAAGGAGAAATGACATATTCGATTTGCTGGGAAATTCACTTGCACCATCTATATATGGCCATTTGTGGATAAAGAAGGCAGTGGTGCTATTAATGCTTGGTGGCGTTGAGAAGAATCTGAAAAATGGAACTCACCTGAGAGGGTCAGTGCTGCTGCTTCATATCATTGCTTATGTTACATGATTTCATTGATTGTAGTGCATATGTATATCTTACTTATTTGGTATGCAGAGATATAAACATGATGATGGTAGGAGATCCTTCAGTTGCCAAGTCCCAGCTCCTAAGAGCAGTCATGAACATTGCTCCTTTGGCTATTTCAACTACTGGAAGGGGTTCATCTGGTGTTGGTTTGACTGCTGCTGTCACTTCTGATCAAGAGACTGGTAATTATTGAAAGTTGTTGTATACATTTTTTGTGAGGTTTTTTTAGAGGTTCTGACCAAATCTGTGTGGTCAGGGGAAAGAAGGCTTGAGGCTGGTGCCATGGTTCTTGCTGACCGTGGTGTCGTCTGCATTGATGAGTTTGATAAGATGAATGATCAGGACAGAGTGGCTATACATGAAGTTATGGAACAGCAAACTGTGACCATTGCAAAGGCAGGAATACATGCCTCGCTAAATGCGAGATGTAGTGTAATTGCTGCAGCGAATCCAATATATGGAACCGTAAGTTCTTAGTATTTCTCTTGTGCTTCTTTTGTGGTGTTTACTGGAGCTGTTGCATTTTCTAATAATAGTCATTGGCTGTGTTACAGTATGACCGTTCACTGACACCAACCAAGAACATTGGGCTTCCAGACTCATTGCTATCACGTTTTGATTTGCTTTTTATTGTTCTTGACCAAATGGATCCTGAGATTGATCGTCAAATTTCAGAACATGTTGCACGGATGCATAGATATAGCACTGATGGAGGTAATTTTATGTTTTACAACAGTGAGATATTTTCAGCCTTTTCAGTTATTTCCATTTGCTTAACAAAAGAAAAACAAACAAACTTATAACTGCAGGAGCTAGGTCTCTCGACAAAACAGGATATGCGGAAGAAGATGATGGTGATGTTAATGCAGCCATATTTGTTAAATATGATAGAATGCTCCATGGGCAGGACAGAAGGAGAGGCAAGAAAGCCAAACAGGACAGGCTGACTGTCAAGTTTCTGAAGAAGTATATTCATTATGCGAAGAACCTAATTCAGCCAAAACTCACTGATGAGGTAACCTTCTTAAATGAGATACTGTTCTAGTCTATTAGCTCAATGTAGTGACAGTATGATGAACAATACAATAGCCACCATAAGCATCATGTTCTTGTTACAATGATGTTGTAGCAATGTAGCTGATATACTAAGTGCTCTGTTGATAGCTTTATCGGTAGTACATGAATAATTATGCTGCATGTTACGTAAAAACATGCTCCCTGTTCAGATATAGCATTTAAGCTTTTGTACTCCTACAGGCGTCTGATCATATTGCAACTTCATATGCTGAGCTCAGGGATGGTAGTGCAAACGCAAAGGTTTGCTCTAAGCATGGCTCCTTGTTTTGTTTTCCATATAATTGTATTATATGTTTGTAATTGTCATTTTCTCGTTCATTTGTTTTAGTCTGGTGGAGGTACACTTCCAATCACAGCAAGGACACTGGAAACCATAATTCGTCTGTCTACTGCTCATTCCAAAATGAAATTGAGACATGAGGTAATTTACTCTATTACATGTGCTTGTTCAATACCAATTATCCAAGCAAGTTACTACTAGTAAGAACTTTATAGATGAACCTAAGTACATATTGCTTTAGACATACAGTTCCCTGAAACTTAACAGAGATTTAGTCATTTCTGCTGTTAGTACTCTAATTTACAAGCAGTTTTTTCTCGCTATTCTGAAGAATAGCAAATGCAGGGCAATCTAATTGGGTTGCCTTTATCTTGCATTGTAGGTTCTAAAATCTGATGTTGAAGCTGCACTGCAAGTTCTGAATTTTGCAATATACCACAAGGAGTTAACTGAGATGGAAGAGCGTGAACAGAGAGAAATGGAGATGAAACAACAAGCTGATCACGATGCAGATGCAAGTGGTGGTAATGCGGATGGGCATGGAAGGTGAGCCATAGTACTTCGATGTCTCCTAAAAGATCCTTTGAGAAAAAAGCAAGTCTTCTCATATTGCAAAATTGAATCACTGCCTTGTTAACTTTTTTCCTTGATCAATCTTCTTTGCATTGACTTCACCAAAAATCTTTATCCCATTTAACTATGCCCTTTGAAGTGTTATTTATTGCACTAGAGAGTTAAAATGCATCCATTCCCATTGACATAAAGAAATGAAATGTTAGTAACATGAAAGTGAGCTCAATTCGTTTTAGAAACTAATGTGTGCTTTAGGAAATTGTATGCTAGCATGCAAACATGTGAGAACTAAAGCATACAATTTCATTTCTAAAACACACGTTTTAGCTAGTTGCATTAAATCAATCTCACACGTTTTATCCTCTTTCAACTCCTGCCAGCTCTGGAAACGACCCAATGGATGTGGATGCAGGAAATGTATCGAATGATCAGGATGTACCTGGGGAGAGGTTACTACATAACATGACCTCAGCTTGCAAAATCTGAATCTTTAGTCTGTTTCCTGTCCGCAGCTAAATTTTTTGCTTCCCTTGCGATTCATATTCCTGCAGAATTGAAGCATTTGAGGCGATTCTGGGTCAGCATGTGTTGGCAAATCATATCGATCAAATGTCAATTGACGAAATTGAGCAAACAGTTAATAGGGAGGCAGCTGCTCCTTACAATAGACGTCAAGTTGAATTCATTTTGGAGGTAGAAACTCGCTATACTTTCAAGATTGTCCCAAAGTTAACCATGATATTTCACCTTTTGGTTCAACTGTATCAAGTTTTTCATTTCCTTGTTCTTTCAGAGGATGCAAGATGCAAACAGGATAATGATACGAGATGGCATTGTTCGGATAATCTAACTTAATGTGTTGCACAGTTGCACTGGCGACAAGCTGATTGTGCTACGCCTCATCTGATCTTTTCATGTGATACTTCTCCAGTTTGGCTCTGCAAAAGCTCTGCATCTGACCCAGATGTTGATGTACTTGTATATCTTAATTTTTGTTAGCGAGATTAAAGGTGATCACATCTGCCGCTGTACTTCTAATTCATGTACTGTAACTGTAACGAACATTTCTTTGATCTAGTGGCACGTTGTAACCGATTTTACATGGTCGCCACTGTGCGCTGAAAATTCAGCTGCTAGTGCAGTTGCAGTCTTGAAAGGGGTTGGCTTGTGATCGGAGTAGATGCTGATAATTCATCATCTGTCTGTCACGCCACGGATAGTACAAGTGTACAACGCAGCTGCGTTTCAGGAAAAAAAATCGTAAAATGGCACCTACTCCACTACTACAGTCAGCCATATTCCCTCCGTGTTGATAGCGTGTTATGGAGCACGTTTTCATATCAGACAAGATGATTTATGTGAGAAACACCATGGCAAGTTCCAGAGCACCAATCAACCTCAAGGCACAAGCACATGCTGTACAGCTTCACATAAATGTCATGTTTTGTATATTAAAATAAAATTGTTTAAATTTTTTATTTACAGTACAAAATAAAAATAAGACGATTTAGCTAAATATTTTTTAATCCTCGTCGACATCTCTTCAAGAGAGGTAAGAGATATAATTAATCGTAGCTATTAATTAGAAAAAAGATGACTTATAACCTCTTAAGCGATAACATGTTGACTTCTATTAATCATAATCATAAAAACTAATAGTTTTTTTATGTATCTTAACATTTACCCTCCGTCTAGCATCATCATATCCTGTCATTACTTAATCCCTTTCTACCTCGCTACCTTCGGGCTCGTGCTCGTCCTTGCGGCGCGTGATGACGCCTCCACTGAACGGACAACCACGATGGTGGTCCGGCCTATCGTATATACTTATACCGGTTACGTGTCGTCAGTCAGGTCACTCACCATTGAGGCGGATCGTCGCCACAGGAATGTATACTTCACGATTTTTTTCCATCCTGCTCAAGCACGACAGCTAAGAGCATCTTCAAGAGATCCTCTACATAGCTACCTAAATTTAAATTTAGGTATTTTGGTGAAAAATGAAGCTCCAACTGTTCTTCTAATTGAATCTATTTCTTAACACATCCCTTAAATCACATCTAATCTCTCTCAAATATAGGATTAGCATTCTCAGTCTCTATTTTCGTTCGCGCCTCTAATTCCTCTCAAATAAGTTTCTTTTGCAGTAAAATCTGCCTTCATTTAAAATCTTCTATTTTATTACTTAAATATTGTCAGTGTTATACCTCGTTTCATTTGATAAACCAACCAAGAAATGCTCCTTTCTGACATGGTCCATACAGACATAATACAGCTACTGAACTGAAACATTCCTTTGTTTGTTATACAATATTACACTGTATGTATGTATACATATATGTAGGCTCAATGATTAGGCTCTGCCCTAATCCTGCCACCGATGTCTGTTTTGGTAGTTGAGCTGCAGCTGCATACGAGCAGAGTTGGTGCAAGTTTAGGTACTAAGTAATTTCTTCGCGGTTCTGTTTTTACAGATTTAAAAATATAAATCAGGATTATAAGGAAATTTGGATTGATTAATTTTTAGGTAAAGATAAAGTTTAAAATTGTCCATATGCTATTTAGAAAATCAAATTTACTAATCTCTTGGAGGTGGTTCCAAAAGCCGGTTCGTTTTAGGACTCGTGGTCAAAATGCGTGACCGCAGCTAATTGACGGCGCTTTTTTAATTTCGTTTATAAACTAGCAGAATTATCATCTTCTTGCAGTGTTAATTTTTTTACTTCCTAATTTCGTATTCCCTATTACAAAATCGTTATTTTAACATAAAATTTGTAAATTAATAATAATGATAAAAGACTAAAGTGTTTCTTATTAATAAATAAATAGTATTATAAATTGATAGACAATAGATAAATAATGGGTGTTGAATAAATTTTTTTTTTGCCGAGCGATGGTATATAAGTAGTTAGAAATAAAGTATTTTTTTTAGAAAAGTTGAATAGTTAGAATTAAAATCTCTTTGATGGTACCGAGTGATTATAATTTTTTGAAATCTCTGCTACTCTGCACTAAAAGTACTACGGAGTAGATGATGGTACAAATTGACAATTTAAGAATATGATTTCTTTAGTACTAGTACCTCCTTAAATATTAAATGAAAAGGTTCAAATACATCCTAAACTTTTGTGGAAAGTCCATTAACAACCCAAACTATCATTCCAGTTATTAGCGCAACTTTATAATCCAGTAACCAGACCACAACATCATAAGCTTTGGTGAACACTTTTCTAATTAGGGTTCCTTTGCACGTATGACGTATCGTTCTTAAAAAGCAAGAATAGTAAAACATATAAATTAATTGTTCTATAGTATAGATCATTGGAATTGAAACACACACATTTTAAAAGAAAATATGTACAAATTAAAGTAGAAATGCTCTAATTAACGTGATCGAAGTAGAAATGTACAGAGATCTTGACAAACAAAGGGACGGCGATCATCAACGCTAGGCCGGGGATGAGGAGCGAAAACGCCTTGATGACCACCGGCCACGAACCCCTAGCCCTCAGGAGGTCGAGCTCGAACGAGAACGGCCGCAGCATCTGCCTCAGACTCGACAAGATGGCGGCAAGCATGACGGCCATGGCCGCTCTCAGGTACACGTCGTGCTTCTTGTGACCTAGGTATACGGCGTACGTGCAAGCCATGAGCGTGAAGCTTGTGGTCGCCACGGTCTTGAACACCTTGTCCATCCACTCTCTCGTCACTGCCGCCTTGTCGCTACCGTCAACGCTCCCTCCGCCATGGCTGGCGATAGCGCCTTCACCATCTCCGCTCCACGCCATGAAGCCCGTGATGGCAACGTTCAGCGTTCCGGCGATGACCTCCGGGAGGAGGGATAGCGTGAACCACCACTGCAAGAACTCGACGGCGAGGACCATGGCCATCGAGATGAGCGCGCCGAGCATCGCACGGTTGAGACGGCCGATCACCGCGACAAGGCGTGCCTGGGCGGACGGGAACAGGGTGCGTAAGGGCAGAGCAGTGATCGCCATGGCGACCAAGGACACCGTCGATGCGAAGAAGGACACGGCGAGGTCGACCTGCGAGTGGCATCCACCATCGAGCGAGGGGTACTTCAGGTAGCCCAGGATGAGAGCCCCTTCAGTGGCGAACGCCACGGTGGCGCCGAACGACGCGAGCTCGGCGTTTCTCTCCATCGCCTCCTCGTAGGCCTCGTCCTGCTCCGCCGTGTCTTTCGCGGCATCCCCCGGCGGCGAGTCGGCGCCGGCAAGCATGCCGAGCACGAGCACGACGGGGAGCACGAGGATCAAGAGCACCGTGTTATCCTTGTTCATGAGCACGACGAACATCCCGCTCGTCGCTATGAGCAGGACGCTGGTGAGCAAGACGAGAATCGCCGACGAGAGGTCGGTGCACCGGTTATGGCGGGCGCCAGGCGGCAGATGCAGCTGGAATTGCATCATTATGACGGCCGACACGAACGTGATGAGCAGGGAGAAGCCGGCGGCTTTGAACAGCTGGAGGCTGGCTACCTTGGCGATGTCCTTGTAGCCGGAGACGCCGGCGATGATGGCGGAGCTGGTGATGCCGATGACCACCTTGCCGAAGGCGGTGGTTCGCTCCACCTGTGGGTCGTTTGGTTCCTGAACTCGGCGGGGGGACTGCACCGGCGGGAGGAGCTGTGCTCGGTGGTTGATCTCCATTGTTGCTAGCTTGTTGCCACATTCGTTGAGGCAGGTTAGTGGTATATTTAAGGCACGCCTCCACGGTTGCACCCATCATTTTGGAAAAAAATTGGGTGGAGACAGTCTCCACGCCACCGACTGTGCATACCTCCTGCGGATCTTCGACACCTGTCCACGTTCCCAATCTAACGGCAAGGCAAGATGGCTCCAGAATCCACATGCGCGGTCAGCTTCACAGATTTTGGCTCGGCTCGGCTCTACCCTTCCCGCACGGCTCAGGCAGTTGCAATTTTTTTCCATCATTTCACTGCAATTTCTCACAGACCTCCTGCAGCACAATCTGCGTTGCAACTTGCAACTTGCATCCCTTGAATCTGATTCCATTTTGCATTCTCACTGCAATTTCTTCGTAAGCTCGGTCGTCTGAAGGGAGAATATAGAAGAACGCATGTCTCAATATCTGTAAGAACAAAAGATATTAGACAACTAGTTACGAAGGGACCGTTTCGTTTGTTTGTTTTTCACCCGTTTGGCAATGGAGGAAGAACATAGAAGAATGCATGTCAATTTCTGTAAAGATAAGAAATATTACAGACAAGTGGTTACTGGTTATGAAGGGACTGTTTCCTTTGATTGTTTTTTGCTGTTTGGCCGGAAGATACTAAGGGCTAGTAGTTTGGTGTCCCATAATTTTGGTTTATTCCATGTAGATGAGCTAGAATTTTAAACTAAAATTCTAATCTGTTCATGTGAAATGAGTCAAAATTATGGACTACTGAACTAGCCCTAAGAGCATCTCGTAGCTGCGTTCGTTGGTGACCATGACCAGGAAATTCTACTAGTGGAATACGAGAAGTGTCACCAACCACTCTGATGAGAAAAGGTCAACAGGTTATTATCAAACTCCACATTGGTCAACGTGGAAGCAGCAACCTTCAGGAAAATTTCCTAGCTAGTTGATGAAATGAACTGCAGACCCGTGTACGTAGGCCGCAATGGCCACATTGCTTACAATAGATTAGCAAGAACGTGGAGATTAAACACGAGTCATGTATAATAAATTTTCGTATTAATATTCTTATGCTGAGATGACCAAGGTGATCACATCAAATATAAGTCAACATTCTGAAAATTTATCTTATACCGCGCTGATGTAGGTTTCTTTACTTGTTTGACATATATATATCCATTATTTTCTGTTAGGATAAGATATTTCTCTTTATTATTATCTTGGGTTTTGATGTGAAAACTATTTTGACCGGTATGTGTCTAACTTAATAGTTAATATAGGTATGGGTCCAATTGGAATACAATAATGCATTCTCAATTACTAATCCATTAACAACTTTGTGGAAAGTCCATTAACAGCCAAAACTATCATTCCAGTTATTAGCACAACTTTATAATCAAGTCCATTTAATCTCTATACTGTTTTGCGAGGCGGTTTTGGTCACATGCGTGCTAACTGGATGTCTTTTTCATGTCACCTTGTTGATTAGACGTACATATCAGTGAAAAAGTCATGCTAAAATGACTACAGAGGATCTCATTTGGCTAACTAGACCACAACATCATAAGCTTTGGTGAACACTTTTCTAATTAGGGTTCCTTTGCGTGTATCGTCCTTAAAAAGCAAGAATAGTAGAACATACAAATTAATTGTTCTATAATATAGATCATTGGAATTGAAACACAAAAGTTTTAAAAGAAATTACGTGTGAAAGAGAGAGTAGAGAGAGAAAGACGGCACGTGTATAAGACTTCTTAAAAAGCAAGGTATAAGCTATGCTTATTTTTATTTCGAATATAGATCTAGGAATCCATTCCAAAAGGTGATATAGGAAGATTTTTCCAATATTTTAAATCATTCGAAAACCCTTTAAATTTTCTACGATCCAAATAAACCTTAAATAGTTAATTATATATTTACACAAGAAGGCTCAATGTAATACATTATTGTTGATCACATTTTTCGTTTGCCCGTGATCTAGTAGTTTGTCCGTGCTAACGCTACGATAAAAATCAAAATATAATAAATGTGTTGATCTTGAATCAAATTTTTTTAGTTAGTCACATTAACTTCAAAAATCTTCAATTCAGAGTTATGTGTAAAGTAAATATGCTTCTTGAATTCTTTTGTTTATCCGAACCAGTTTTACCTGAACAAAAACTGAACATAATAATTTGAAGGAATGAATAAGAATGCTATTGTTTGAACTTACCACTAACCAACAAAATATACTTACTACAAATTAAATTAAATCAATGAGAACTCATGACTCAAAACATCTAGATCGAATTAAGAGTTGTACATACAAACAATGATTGGAAGTAAAGTTTCACTTCCATCTTCAATCCTCAAAACAATATCTGGTTGTGGTGCGCTTTCTAAAATATTTCTCCCTTGAGAATTATTGTGCACACATCAAGTTTTTCCCATCTCGCATCTTGATTACATATCCTTCAGATCCACTTCTAAACTCAACTGGGAGAGTAAAAACCAAGATTACTGTCAAAATAACTATCGAGAGAGGCAAAACAAAAGTACCGACGTACTGCTGTTAACATATTAGTTGATGGACAATCACATATATTCATTTTATAAGTGAACTAAATTTGAGGTGAGATTTAAAAAATTATTTGTTTCAAAGGTACTTAATCAAGAAACAGAAAAGAAAAGGATGGAGTGAAAGAAGAAAAGGAAGGAAAAAGAAAAGAAAAAGGAAAAAGGAAAAGGGAAAAGAAAAAGAAAAGGTGAATTTGTATTTTACCCCTAAATCTATAAAATTTCACGCAAAAGTATGAATTTTGTGAAGAGGCCCTTGGATTTCTGAAAAATCACGCAGAAAATAAGAATTTTGCGTATAGGCCCTCGGATTCGCTGAAAATTCTAAAAATACCCTTTTCTTGCATAAAAGGACCTCTGGAATCCGAATTTTGCATCCGTTTTTTATTTTTCAGTAATATTTTCTATGTGTATTTATTGTTCTACTATTTTACTATCTTTAATTGTCCGTATGCATTTAATTATTAGTACTTTTTATCGGTAAATATATAATTGCATAGAAAAATACTAAAAAATTACAGCAAATTATTCATGTCTCTATTTAGCAACCTGATGCAACTTTACTAGAAGTAACATGCACATCATAGATGACTTGCATTGTGACCAAGTAGTTCACTGAGCAAAATACATATGACCACAACCGTCTCACCTAGGCATCGGATGTCTGGATCGTACTTTAAGCCAAGAAGGTCCGCAACACCGTAGGCCATGAGACAATAATGCTTTTGTCCCATGCTAGGTGAAAATGATGAAGCGGTTTATTTTCCTCGACATATCTCTCTCATATTGAAGGATGAGTATATATAGCCATGGTGAATTAGAGAATGTTATGAGATGCGCTGAAGGAGCGTTTTGAGCTCCTCAAGTACACCATCAAGCCTCTAGTAGAGCAAGAGTGGATCCGACTCTGACTCTATCTAAGTATGTCTGAGAGTTTAACTTCACGTTGCACCGAATCTGCACGTTTCTGAATCTCCACTAGAAAGAGATACCAGATTAAGGAGAAATTGAAAAGGCTCTCTCCGCTTTCCGCCCAAACGTGACAGAAAACGCACGCAACCACCGTTAATCAAAATACACGAAGTTTTCTAAATTGATTGATATGTTGTAGCTCGACGATGTTCAGGATGAACTCCTAAAAAAGAACTTCGTTTCGTAGCCACAATAAAAGAGCAATAGCCTTGAAGCTAACGTCACTTATTCAAAGTTGCACAAAACCCGTCATAAGAAGCGAGAGAGGGATGGAAAAAAGTGGTGGCATATGAAGTGAAGCCTAGTGATGAGAATGACGAGATAACCAAGAAGAATGTCAAGTCATATTGTCGACGGGTGGTCGAGCAGCCCTCCTCGGGGGGTGCCCGTGGAGGTGATTTATATTGTAGGGAAGCGCTGCACTCAAGACCTCGATGGTTGCCAAGCCCGTGAGAATAGGACTGGCCAAGAGACGAGAAGATTTAGAGTGGTTCGGCCCCCCGATAGGGTAATGAGCCTACGTCCACTGTGAGTTTTGGGGGGGGTGTTTCACTAGCCAGAAAGATGATTACAATGTTTTGAATTACAAGAGCTAGGGTTCCAGGAAGCAGTGGGTTGCTCTTCTCCTTCTTGGTTGAAGAAGATGTGAGCGTGTGTCAATGTGTGAACGTGGGGGTCCCGTGCTCGAGACCCCTGGCTATTTATACCCCCGTTGGGTCTAACCTATCGTACAGCACGCTCCGACGGGACGTTGCACGGCTTGATCGGACGCAGCACGCCCTGATGGGACGCGGCGTGCTGCCTACTCCCCAACTGCTCCCTGGTCTGACGCCGCCCGGCAGCCCTATGCATCTGTCACGCCTGGAGCCTCCGACCGCTTTGCATCGCGTCGCATTTAATGAGCCATGCTGCTTTCGGCTAGCTTAGACGGGGTTGGTATGATGGGCTTGATGGGCCTTCTGCCTAGCCCAATAGCCAGGAATGAGGTATGTGGGCTACCCGGGGGATATATCCCCCACAGCAGTCCCCGAGCTCTTCGTTGCTGTAGATCGGACGTCTTGTCGGGGTCGAACAGAAGCGATGACGAGCTAATGCCGTGAAGTCTTCAGGGGCGCCGCTCAGGTGCACCTGTGAGGTGTAGTCCCCGAGCCTGCGTGCAAATAGGATATTTGGACGCGGGGTCTAAATTGTGGCCTTTCGGGAGTTTG
>KE372621.1:1280341-1294715 GCA_000418225.1 Zizania latifolia | reverse complement strand
GCCGTCACGGCATGTAGAGCCGGTTGCGGCATTTGCACCGCCACGCCTCCGGGTAGTACTCCGTGGTGACCAGAACGCCCGGCGGCACGGACACGTGCACAGGAGAGCACGGGCTGCAGCTGCCGCACTTGGACGTGCACCGCGGCGGATGCGACCCCGGTCCTCCAGACAGCAACCGCCGGCGGACCTGCTGACCACCCTCCTCCTGCATGCACACATGAACACCAACCAGCCATGCGTCAGTACGTGGCGACGTATGTGTATATAGCCGCTCGCTCGCTCAACCGGCGAAGGCCGCCGCCCGCCGGGCCGGCCACCGCCGTCGTGAGAAGCTTGGAGTCGCTGCCGAGCCGCTCGGGTTGGTCGTGGTGGACCAGCAACGGTGGCGGGCCCTTGTGCAGATCACCATTCTCTGCCTCATCACTTTCATCATTTCAGTCGTGTGGTTTGACTCGTCATCAACATGTAATGTATCAGGTTATCAGCTAGCTGACGCAGACAACCAGCGACGAGCAATGCAAGATGCCTAGCCTGTGACACTGTGGTTTTCTACTTTTCTTACACTGCAGCGTAGAATCGCTTAGCAAGGAGAGATGCAGAACTCACCAGCAGGTCATCGGAATGAGCCTCTGCTACTGCCATCCTCCCGAAATCTGTTCACCGAAATGAAACTGAAACGAGTTAACTCCTCGTAGCATCAAAACATGCTAAAAAAACGTCGAGTTCTGTGCAGCAGTACAAGCAGCATCAAGCCATCAACATATATATCCGAACGGTTCTTCTCTCAGATCTGCGAATTAACTGATGGATACTGAATCCAGTCACTTAGCCAGATGCGACCAAGAATGAAACGAAGCTAGTACACCAAACACCAAAGAACTCAACTTTCAGTACAGGATCTTTGCACACGAAGAGTAACAGCTGCCAACATCAGCTCACGATTGTGCTAGCTAGCTTACCCGAGGAACGGAGCACGACGTCGTCCCCGCCGCACGCGGCGAGCCAGCCGCAGCGGCAGCACAGCAGCTGAAGGGAGGCCACGGCGACAGCCGCGAGGCACGCGACGGCGAGCATGGATCCGCCGCTCCACCGCCTCGGTCGGCTCGACCCCATGCAGGGCGGTGCCATCACCGGAGAACCGAACCGCTAGCTCCTAGATCTCTTCCGTTGTTGGAGCGTGGATTGAGCAGCTAGCACTTAGCTACTTCAGCTAACAGCGGGGGGAGGAATAGAAAGGCAAGATAGCAAAGCTGCAAAGGTGGATGGGGAAGCGGCCGGGCGGCCGGTTTGCAGAGGCGGGGAGGAAGAGGACACACGGAAATGAGGGCGACGTACTTACGTCGTGTTACTCGTGTGGGTGTGTGTGCCGGCTTCGTCTTGCTCGACACCACTCGCCGGCAGTAATCAGCAGCTCCCTCAGAGCTAATATACTCGCAGTAGTGGTCAAATTTAATATCGGCGTAGGCTAGCTGCGACTGCGTGACCGTGTGAGTGGTCACACAGGTATTCCGTACTCTGTGCGGTTTACTTTGCAAGTTTGCATGCTGTTGATGTATTCCTGTCTGTAATCCTGCTTAAGCAGCATAGCACACTGTCATTGAGGCCCGGTTTTCACGTGAATTTCACTGGAATCAGATCTTGGGTTCAGAATAGATAACTGCGTTCCAAAATAGGACTTGCCTAACACTTGTCATGTCCTTGTTTGGTTGGCCCTCTCGCACCAGCCACTCAGCCAGTTTGTCTAAAAGTTTAAATTGATGACCAAAGGTGGCGAATCTGGTTTTTTTTGCCATACTCCACCGAATAACTTAGCGTTCCCCGATACACCACCCTTACCACGGATTGGGGGTCCTACGGCAGAGGGGTACACTGGTACAGGACTTGGTAGTAGAGGTTGATCTCAGCCGCCATCCGATCAGCAACAAGCGCCCCAGATTAAAAACTACAATAATGCTACAGTACCAAAAAGCATGTACAGCAGGAGTACTCACTGTAGCTACACGATTTCTGTATTTTAGCGTATCTCAAGACAGATATTTATCTTTAAACAGTTGATACAGAGGATCTGTATCCCTTTACTACCACTATCTTTGTCATCTAGCCAAATCTGATCACGAACGTCTAAATTTGGGACTAACCACGATGTTGTTGATGTCATACTTACTTCACGACTGAGCACATAACCTCACAATACTCTACTTTCTAGTTCTTTGTCACCACGCTACTCTAACCTTAAAATTTATGGCCACATATGTCCTACTATCATAGCATATAATCGTTATTTTACTCCACCCTCAAAGTTCATCGGAGTCGTCCCTCATCCTTCTAGCTTGCCATTGCCACCATCCTCACTATCATCATTCAAAACTAGGTCATAGGCATTTAGATCTACTATTATCCATGGTTAACAAAACCAGCGATCGATATGTTACCGGTGTCAGCAGGATAACAATAACTAATCCAATTATCACTCTTACATTTACGATTTAGTAGTAACCGAATCGATTATCCTAACGACAACTAGATAGTGATAGTCCAACTACCATGGTTACAAATCTGATCTAGAAGTAATTGAATCGATTACCGTTAACTGATAGTTAACTGTTAAACCAATAACTCTAGATCAGTTAACGGTTAAACCGGTAACTCTAGATCAGTTAAAAGTTAAACCGGTAATTGTAATTTTGCTAACCTTCTTCTAGCCCAGCCGTCGTATGACTCTGATTTTTGTGCCACTGAGAGCCACTCGCCAAGAAATCCTCAAAGCAAGTGGTCGCTAGACACGTCTTGTATAAGTATAACGCAAAACGCCTGATCTCTTCAGACCTAATTCACGTTCTATGATTGTCTGCTCACGAAGAAACAAACTCCCGGCCCGCTCTCCTGATTATCTATGTTTTACCACATATCTTAACCAATGTACGTCCAAAAGAGACGACTCATTTATAGCATCTGCACACGCCTTAATTAGCACCCCTACCTTTTTTCTTGTCCTTGTTACCTTTGCCTCCGGGGGTTAACAAGCACAATATTATGCAAGAGCCAAGGACCACGTTGTTGCATGTGTGCACACTGACACAAACACACTGTGGTATAGAATTGCACCATGGTGACTTTAGTTAGTAATCCACACCAAGTATTACCAACTTGTTGTTATCGGTGGTGGTCAAACGATGATAATCAACTAACTTACTATGTCGGTCTTGTTTGTTGGTAACTAGACTAATTACGGTTAGCTTACAAATTATGGCTACCAAATTGGAAACATTCACTCACAGACATGAGTACTCGACAGAGCCAAGGTGAGGTACTGAGGTCTGGTCTTCATTTTAGTGGTTTGAGTGTTTCTGCATCTATTTCAACTGTGCGTTGTCAGTTCATTTCTTAATCACTGGCAAGTAATTATTACCCTGCTCAATTTCCTTACTTAATCACACCTAGATAAATAAGTTATGGATCAAGTACTCTTCTCTCTCTCTAGGTTCTCTTTTTTGGTTGCATATGCAAATGTTAGTCAAAGTGGCTTATTTGATCGTGGAATCTTGTTCCCATCGTGGGGTCTCTTTTGTCTCCGACACGTAGATCTGGTGCAGACAGTGATAGATTTTGGCCATGCATGTTTGACGAAGCATTTGCCAATGTCAATCGCATTATACAAAATGAAGTAAAAAGACCTTATTACTATCTACTCGTTTTTTATTACTACCTACCCGTTTTTAGTTAAAATTAATAAACTAATAGTGGAAGTAAAATAATAATAATAATTATTATTATTAAAAAATTAGTATTACGACGGGATAATAAGAGATGTTAAAAGAATAAAAATTGTTTATTTACAAATAAAAATAGGTATGTTTTGGTACAGTTCTAGCTCCAAGATTCATATTAAATTTGAAGTTTGTATAATAAAATAAAGTGATTTAATTTTTATTTTTAGTTTAAAATTGTTAGGATCTAAAGCACATGTAGATAAAAAAACACTAGACAAAGATTTCTGTGAAAAACCCTTGCGGAAAAAACAACGGGAGATAAATTATAATAACTGTCACAGGATTATATGCACAAGTGTTGCACATATTTATAGACACTTTTAGACATCGTATAAGAGTATAAGAGTAGTACTTTAATAGACTTATTTGGCTGGAACTTTGTCTTTTTAAGTTTATCTCTTTTAAGTCATAATCCAACAAATATTCCTTTGACTCAAAATCCTTATAAATATAATTAAATTAAATAAGCACAATCTACTCCCAACTTTAGATAAATTTAAGTTCTCTTGAAGTTAAATTTAACCAGCTAAAAGAATCATAAATCAAACCATAAAAATGAAGTTTTTTATAAAGGTGAAGTTAAAGTAAGTATTTTTGGGACGGTGAGGTACATGTTTTTTTGTGTTGTGGAGCCTTAACTTTAGTACACTTTCACAGGCGAGCACGTTTCCTATCAGATTTTGAAGCTTCAACTTTTGATCACCCTGCATATATAATGCATCTTTGGTTAGCCTGGATGCTTCTGCTGCATGCTAATTCGATACAGAATCAACCTCTAAGCGACAGATGCCACATCAGTCTCGCTGAAACGAATCGCGCTGGTCTGCTTTTGCGAGCTTTCAATCAAACGCATGTACTGCATGCATGGCTAGCGTAGCCCGCACTGCATGGCAGCACACTGCACACATGAGCAATTGCAGCTGGCTACTGGCGAGGCGAGGCTGTGCATCCATCACATCATGCGACCTTCCATTTCATCAACTAACTGGGCGTTGCTCCATTTATCGGACCGACCATGAGGATCTGAGCCTGACCAACCCCAATTGCAGTTGGCAGCTCAACGGCCAAATAATTGACCAGCCAACCAACCAGTTGCATGAGGAAGAAGACGGAGGTCTGAAACCAAAACCTCTAGCTTGGATTTGAGATGGAAGCGACGCCGACGCCGGCCGGCAGCCGGCTCGTCAGTCTCAGCGTATCGCCGTACGTTTCAGGGGCATCCCGATGCACGTATAGTACTGACCTGTCCCTTCACCGGCCCCCTGCAGCACGGAGCCTTCTGCTTCTCCTTCCACCACTCCTCCATGCAGCTTTGCATCTACTCAACTTCCAGTGCAGAGACGACGCCTGCGTGCGTGCATGCCGGTGACTAGGCCACTTGCGTGACTTCGTCGATCCAGCCGCCCCCGCCCGCGCGCATCTGAATGTAGCAGAACCCTAAAATAGTAGCTAGCTCTTGCGTTCTTGGCGCACTGTCTGCAGGTCGGCTCGATCGAGCATCTCGCTGTTTCTGAAATCTGAATCATTCTGAACTCTGAAGAGACCTGGAAGTTTTCTCTGCTCCGTCGTGTCCTCCTCGCCATTGCCGGCCGGCTGGATGGATCGTGCCATCTCGTGCGAGCAGTAAAATTCTGGTAGGTAACAGCGCGAATTGAAGGCGATGGGAACCAAGCTAGCTAGGCTACCCCGCTACACTGCTCCAGGCTGGGTCACATCAGCTGCTATACCTACACGTACGTACGCACGTACTCAATCGATCGGGATCGTCTGCTTCAATTCAGAGATGAGATTGGGAACCGGAAAGGCATCTCTCTCGCTCTGCCTCTGCCTAGCCATTCGTCTGTCTGTCTACCCGTCTCTTTCCAGCTTGCATGCTATCCTGCTCGCTCGATCTTTCGCTGGTCATGCATGCATGGCCTGGTTCAGTGCGAGGTCAGGGTCATGTGCTTCACAGTGGCACATGTTGCTGTTCCTCTCTGCTTCCCCTATGCGTGCTGCGAGTGCGACACACTGTACCCGCTGTTTGTCCCCATTCTGTTTGCTACTACTTGGCTAGCGCTGCTCTGGGCTCCGTTACGTTACGTCCACGTCGATCTAGCCTCCATTGTTGTCATCATCTCACACTTCTCGCAATATAATCAAATTGTGCACCACAATAACTAGATGATAAGAACAGTCATCTGATTCTCTCGAGCATATTAATTCGAGTGAGAAATTGAGAATCCAGCCATGGATCCAAGTAGCATGCATGCACAGTGCACCTTGTGGGCTGTGGCCTCATCAATTAACAAACTACCGAAGTACGTGCATGCTAAGAAGATGCATGTGGTGGCCTCATGTGAGATGGTGTCATCGAGCGCATCGCGACGTTCTGGCAGACAGATTTTCCACGAGGGGCCAGGCCTGGGGTCATGACATCTCTCTAATCCGATCAGCTTTATTTCTGCCTTGTGTGAACTTATGATCAAATCTACTCATGCATTTGATTGATATCTTTATCGATCTATGCCCCCACTAACAATTAATTGATTCAATTTGCAGAACATGTTCTACACTGCTGAGCTAGCTTCAGTCGAACTGCTGCAAGGGTACTGGCGCTACTAACAGGGAGTAAGTTAATTAGCAGATACAATATGTAGCCAAATAATTAGGCGTAACAATTAAAGCTTGTATTTGAGGGTGTAGCTAAGTTACAGATATGTTACTACTACTTGCTAACAGTTTAGAGATCTTCCCAATTGAAAGGTTATTCAGGAGTTTGAAAGGCCTTTAACTTTAGTAGACAGTGTAGTTGGTGGCATGAGACATGAATAGTAGGAATTGAAGAACGACCCTGGCAGACTGATGATCCCCATGTAGTAATGACTAATGATTTAATGAAGGAACTAGGAGGAGGATTAAGAGGAGAAATGGAAAATGACTTAAATTGATTACACGTGATACAGAGCAATCTGATCTGTAGCTGTCTGCTCTTCCGTCTGTAATAATGGCGAGCTGCGAGCATACAGGTTGGCCGCGCTCTGCCGTCGCGGCTCACGCCGTCGTTCTCCGACCACCAGAAGTCCCGGCGGATAGCCTCCGGCGCCGCTCCCCTTGTTTTACGGCCGTCGGTGCCGTAGCAGTACGTTTGCACCCTCACCGTGTTGCACCTCCAGGCCGATCAAATTCAACCGGATCGATCCAGACACTCTAACGAATTCATTTTTCCACTTCCCGACGACGTCCAGCCACCGAAACTCCGCCTACGCGGACAACGTCTGACATTCCGGATGAAAAAATACCTCCTAATTAATCACTCCTCCGAATCTGAAATCACGCCCTAAACGATTTGTTTTTCTATATCAAAAAACGACTTGTATTTCGTCTTGCACTGTTGCAAAAAACCCCTTCAGAGAAGCACAAAATTATATTGATCAGAACATGACACTTTGATTATAATATCACTAGCACTATTTAAATGTTAACCGTCACAAATTATCAAATCTATTGTTAGTGGCTGCCCCGGGGGCCTCGTCTTCGTGGCCGTGGCGGCCCGCCGTCGTCATGCCGGGCAGAATGCTCTCTGCTGGAATGGATAGCTCTTCTTGGACCTTGACGCTGCCTGCCACTTGCCTCTGAGCCACCGGCCGTCGCGGCCTGTGGGCCGTTGTGCTCCGCGCATGAAAAATAAGTACACAGCTTCTTGGGCCGTGCTTACGTGCCCCGCGCCGGCCTAGCACGCCACCTCCAAAAATTCGAACGCCATGTTAGAAATATGATTTGATCGATCAGTTTAATTGAAAATTGGAAGGGATGGCAGGTTCCCATGTTCTTTGTTTATATTTCGAAAGAAATCAAAACATAGGCTTTATTGGATACAACGATGCTGCTTATCTCTGGTCCTATAGTATTCGATCACAAACAGACTTTGCGTTCTTACACAGTGGGAAAATCACTTCATAGAAGTTTTCTAAGCTGACACTAATGATTAGATCAACAAATCGTTCAGAAATAGTCAGTACGCGAATGTGTATGTTTATGTATAATGATTAATTACATATAACAATTATATGGTATTGGTTTAATTAAATCACTTATCATTATCTATAAAGATAATGCAACTTACGATTTTATCCTCATGAGTTGCGAAAAAATAGTAAATTTAGTTTATATCTTATGATAATCTCGTTAATTTATTCACCAATGTCTTTACTAGTTTATATGTTTCAAAAATACATTTGTGGATTTAGTATCTGACGACTTCAACTATTGCAAGAATCAAGGGGAGATACCTCTTATAACATACATGTTCAAATCAATATTGTACTATGTTGCTTCCATAAGTTTTACCTTCTAATTTTCTCATAAAAGGGTTTTAGTGAGGCAATATATTAACATAAATATAAAAATATCATTGTTTTTCTCCACGTGGGCTTTAGAGCAAATATAAAAACATATTATTAATACTTCTCATATTTTTCATATAGGGCTTTAAGGGAAATTATTATGACCAAATAATCGTAATCATTACCCTCAATTTTTTTGAAAGAACATATGGGACAATAATTCATATATGTTATATTATTTGTCTCCTTATAATTTTCATAGATCTAGTTTAACAGTTCTTAATCCCAATCTATTCCACATGGAATAGACCGGGACCATGAGCTATCAAATTAGAGCTATATGTTTTTTAAGCTTTCCTTACATAATTATATTTTGGAAAAGCTAGGATCATAGGCTATCAAATTAGGGTTATATGGTTTTTAAGTCTCTTCCTACATAATTATATCTTGGATGGGTCGAGATATTGCACTGTCAAATTAGGATTTAAATTTCTCTCTACATAATTATATTCTAGGTAGGTCAGGATCATGGGATAACAAACTATGACGTATGGTTTTTAAGTACCCTCATTTCAATTCTTCACACGCCAAAACACGGGCGAGGAAAAGATCGGTGCAAGGCACGGCTTGCGGTGGACCAGCTCAGACGAGACGAGGGGGGCACGCCATTGATTGGTCGTGTGCCCACGCTGCCGGCCCCGAAACTGAATTCCAGGAAAAACGAGCAGATCGCCAGCGTGACAGCGTCAGGCGGCCACTGTTTGAGCAGAAATCTCCGTGCCCACTGCGGCAAGCGAGCGCGGCCGGTGCCAATGCCATCCAGCGCTGGATTTTTGGGGTGGGCTCCGCCGCGCCACGCTGCACGCCATTCGCCCCAGAAATCTGGCCCGCATCTGCAACTTGCGCGCCCGGCACAGCATCCAACTTGCTGCAATCCTGCAAGGATTAATAAGTAGATTGCCTGTGAAAACTCAAGTTGCATGCCCGTCTGCCGTAGCTTGATGACTACTCCTTTCAGTGTTTTTCCCATTGTGCTGGATAGACGGGGCAACACGGTCTCTTAGCGATGCTTGTGACGGACTGACCTGGATTGGGTGCAACTTGCATGTGCCCAGATGTTGGGACTTGGGATCGGATGCTTTGTTTGTTCTCTAGTTACAGAACCACGTCACGCTCGCCGGTTTTGCTTTGAACTTCAGGAGTTGGGATCTGGTTGGAACAAAACTGGTAAACACTCGTAAACGGTAAGACATCACGGTCGCTCAACCGGACCACGCGTGCAGGGCACAGGTGCAGGAGCGTGTCACCGCAGCAGAGTGTCGATTTTTTATTTTATTTTATTTCTGATTTAAAAAGTATATATTTCTGTTGGGAATTTTTACAAAATAGCATCCGGTCACTCTCTGCAAGGATGATTTTTAAAAGAACAAAACTACCGTCCGGACATCCGATATTTCACCAGTTATCGAACACTTAGTTAAACATTCGTCTTCAACAGGTGAAACATAGTAAAACATTTATCTTTAACAGGTGAAATATTTACAATAAAAAGAGTGAAAAACATTTAAATAAAAGGGTGAAAACCATTTGAAATAAAAGTTTTTTAAAATAATCTATTTGTATTCAAAATTACATTTTTTGTGGTGTTTCAAAAAAATGCAAAACTTGACACATGTTTTGATTTGACAACAAGGTCATGTCGATCATTAAATTATCGATAGAACCCTTGTCGTGTCACCGCAGCAGCAGAGTGTCGATTTTTATTTTATTTTATTTATAATTTAAACAGTATATATTTCTGTTGAGATTTTTTACAAAATAGTATCCATTCACTCTCTGCGAGGACGATTTTTAGAAGGACAAAACTGCCGTCCGGACATCCGATATTTTACCAATTATTAGATGCTCAGTGAAATATTCAGCTTTAACAGGTAAAGCATTCATCCTCGATAGGTGAAACATATCATAAAATATTTATCTTTAACAGGTGGAACATTCGAAATAAAAAGAGTGGAAAACATTTGAAATAAAAGGGTAAAAACCATTTGAAATAAAAGCATTTTTTAAAATAATCTATTAGTATTCAAAATTACATTTTTTGGTGTTTCAAAAAAATGCAAAACTAGACACATGTTTTGATTTGACAACAAGGGTCATGTTGATCATTAAATTATCGATAGAACCCTTGTCGCCAAATTGGAATGTTGGCGATATGACCCATATCAATATTTAAACGTTTGATGGTGGACCAGTTTTGAAATTCAACTCAAATAATGCAAATTATTGTGGAAACTTATTGTGCCACAAGTATGGTGTATATTACATAGTTGTAAGTAGCTACAATACATACCAAATGAAATAAATGACAAGCACGACGCATATTACTCGCATGTCTCTTCCTTTTTCTGAATTTAGATTGAATTAAATAAGAATTTTTAGCGACAACTCTTTTATAGTAGGCTGAGGGCAGAAACACCCCATGGGACGGTTTTTGAGAGGGGCCAGTGGTCTCACGTGAATTTTCCCTCAAGGAAAATTGTATATATATAGGTCCTTTCCACCCTTCCGGTATGTGAAAAGGGCTTTAATGTAAAATTCCTCCATAGAAAATTTCCCACGGGCGTACAGTCACAAAAAACTTGAGGGTGTTGGAGAGTATTTTTATTAAAAAAAATTACAACGCGAATAAACTTTTATAAATCGGAAAAACAAAAATGAAAAAATCCCCTTGCGCGTCGCTGACCTGCTGGCCCAACCCCATCTGCATCCGGCCAATCTCCATCTCTCCCGGCGAATTTTTTTATAAATAATATTTATTTATTTTTTAAATTGCAATTCTTGGTAGCGTCGTCAAAAAATTATAAAACTAGACCGAAATGTCGATATAAACTCTAAAATATCGGTATTTGAAATGTTAATGGGTCTAATTTTATAATTTCTTAACGGTGTTATCTAGAATTGTAATTTAAAAAAACAAATATTATTTATGAAAATAATTCCTCTGCCAGCTCTCAAAACACGACGCGGTGTCACACCGTGGTCGACATCAGCAGCGCGTGGACTCGGACACCCCCCGCGCTCGCGCGTAAGCCACTACATGTGTTACAGTGTTAGTGTGTATGCAATCGCCTCCTTCCGTCCTCCATATCCGTCGCATTCAACCCACGCGCACTCCCCCCACTCGTACGCTGGCCTCTCCGCCGCCGCCACAGACGTCGCTCTCCTAGCTAGCTAGCTGCAGCGCGCGTGACGCCGCCCTCTCCTCCGGCCGCCCGTCGCGATTGCGGCGCCACCACGACATCACGGCCAGCACCCGCGCCCGCGCCCGCGCGCGCATCGCCGTCCCGTCGCCCACGTCGTGCCGCCCACGCGAGAACGTGTGCGCCTCCCCCCGCCCCGGCTCTGCTCGCTGGATTACTAGCTGGAGCTTAACGCTCTCCACTAATTACCAGCGAGGCCGGTGGTCAGAGACAGAATTCGGCAAAAGCCGGTGCCGACACGTGGCATCTAAAACGCGACACGTGCGTGCTGTTTCTGATCAGGTCAGCGCGAAATCACACGAATAAAATACTGTACCATTAGAAGTAGTTATAAATATTTGATTAATCTGCACGTGCGTGCTCGATCAACCGCGCGTGCGTTCCGTGACTTGTCAAACAGGGGACATTTTACTTGCCGGATCCGTGAGGTTTTGACTTTTTGACCGCTACGTGGCTGGCTGCTGCTCGTGCGATCCGGCCTGGCCTTCAGGTTTTTTATTTTCGTCTTGGCTGACGTGCGAGATGGAGGGAGATTGTTCATGGTCCCTCCTGCAGCAACCAAATTTTAAACGTTCAATAACCAATTTTTTTTACAGCTTACGAAGGAAATGGTCATGACCGTGCAGCATGCATTTGCACATTGCACGAGCTTAGAAGATTTCCACCAACCCTTTAACCGGACCTGCAAAAAACTTGGAAACGATCCGATCAAACCAAACCAGCCGGCCAATGCCGAGTCATCAAACACACACAGCAGAATGGATCCATCTCAAGTTCTCAACCGTCCATAGACCGGGATGAACGGTCAGAAAATAACGACATGTTCTTCAATCTATCTCACCGAAAAAAAATAAGAAGAGAAATCAATTAACAAAAGCACATCATGGGTGACCATCTCCTCGAGGCATCAGGCTAAACAAAAGTCAGAAGGATTCCAAGTTCCAAGTTCCAATCCAACCCCTTCCCAGCGCTCGAACAACTCAACGCGCCAAACGGCTCGGTAGTATATATACCCCCCACACGTCTTCGTCTCCTCATCTGTAAAGATTTCGTTTTTCTTCCATTCGATCTTCGTCGCCTTCGGATTGCATCAAGTCAGCAATGGCCAACAGCGCGAGGACGAGCGCGGCTGCCGCGTTGTCGCCTTCTTGTTCATCTTCTTCTTCGTACTCCTCGTCGGCGACCGATGGGGAGATCCTCCGGTCGCTGCACCGCCTGGCGAGGGACCTGTCGGGGGCAGAGGCGCCGGCGCCGTTCTTGGAGACGGTGTTCGCGGCTGTGTCCAGGCGGGCGAAGCTTCTTGTGGCGGTGTTCGATGACCTGATGCGGTGTGGGAGATTGACGCGGTCGGCGTCGCTGTGCCTGCGGGAGGTGTTACTGGTGTTGCAGCGGTTTAAGGCGGTGGTGGCGGACTGCTCGGCGCGCAGCCGGATGCGGCTGCTGCTGCAGGTGGAAGAGGTGGAGGCGCGGGTGCGGGAGCTGCAGCATGACCTCGCCACGCTTCTCGATCTTCTTCCCGTGCCGGAGCTCGGGCTCGCCGACGACGTGGTGGACATCCTCGCGCTCGCGTCCCGCCAATGCCGGCGGAGCTCGCCGGCTGCCGCCGTGGAGCACGAGCTGAAGGCTGGCGTACTGGCGCTGATCCGAGAGGTCGAGCGGGAGATCGTGCCGGAGAGGGAGAGGCTGGAGGGCATCCTCGAGGAGGTGGGCATCAACGACCCGGCGTGCTGCAGCGACGAGATCGAGACCTTGGAGCGGGAGATCGGCGACCGCGTGGCGGAGAGGTGGACGTCGGCCATGATTGCCCTCGTCGGGCTCCTACGGTACGCCAAGTGCGTCCTCTTCAGCGCGGCCACGCCGCGGCCGGTGGACTCCAAGGTGGATCTTGACGGTGATGATGACGACGCCGAGCCTCCGCCGCCGCCGCCGGATTTCCGGTGCCCCATCTCTCTCGATCTGATGCGCGACCCTGTTGTGTCGTCTAGCGGCCAGACCTACGATCGGGAGTCCATCACCCGGTGGTTCGGCTCCGGCAAGTCGACCTGCCCTAAGACCGGCCAGGTACTAGTCAATTTGGAGCTTGTACCAAACAAGGCGCTCAAGAACTTGATCTCGCGGTGGTGCCGGGAGAACGGTGTCGCCATGGAAGGCTCCGAGCAAAGCAAGCCTGAGTCAACGCCGGTGGTGACCGCGAACAAGGCCGCGCTGGAGGCGGCGCGCATGACCGCGTCGTTTCTTGTCAAGAAGCTCTCGGTGTCTTTCTCCCCTGGTTCGGTCAACCGCGTGGTGCACGAGATCCGGCAGCTCGCCAGGTCTGGCAACGACACCCGCGCGTTTATCGGGGAGGGCGGCGCCGTCCCGCTCCTCGTGCCGCTGCTCCGCTCCGAGGACACCGCCACCCAGCTCAACGCCGTCACGGCGCTGCTCAACCTCTCCATCCTTGACGCCAACAAGAAGCGCATCATGCACGCCGAGGGCGCCGTCGAGGCGCTCTGCCACGTCATGGGCTGCGGCGCGACTTGGCGCGCCAAGGAGAACGCCGCGGCCACCGTGCTCAGCTTGGCGGCCGTCCATTCGTATCGCCGCCGGCTAGGCCGGAACCAACGTGTCGTCGAAATGGTAGTGCTCCTCGTGCGCACCGGTCCATCCAGCACCAAGAAGGACGCGCTAGCGGCGCTCCTGTGCCTGTCCGGCGAGAGGGAGAACGTCGGCAAGCTCGTAGAAGCCGGTGCCGCAGAGGCGGCACTGTCGGCGATCAGCGAGGAGGAGACCGCCGTGGCGGTACTTGAGTCGCTGGCCAAGCGCGGCGGCGCGGAGGCGATCGTCCACATCGATGGCGCAGTGGCGCGTCTCGTGGCCGAACTGCGGCGCGGCACGGAGTGGTCAAGGGAATGCGCCGTCTCCGCGCTGGTGCTGCTGTGCCGACGCATGGGCGCTGGCGTGGTGTCGGAGGTGATGTCGGTCTCCGGCGTCGAGTGGACGATATGGGAGCTGATGGCCACCGGCACGAACCGCGCGC
>KE372621.1:1249032-1279236 GCA_000418225.1 Zizania latifolia | reverse complement strand
ATTAATATGCAATTTTGCAAGTAAATCATTATAATCATATAATTTTGTAATGTTTATATCGAAATTATATATTTTTTAATTATACTAAAATGATATATTTTACTAAAATTTTACCTTTTTAAATTTTACACGAACCGGTATATTGTAATGGCATGGTGGATAATTTTTGTTTAAAGTTGAACCGAGAAGATGTCAAAGTTGGGGTTACCAGCTTTTAATTTGTATTATGAAAAAGCTGCTGCTTTTAAAAAAACTGGTTTGCTCTTAAACTTATTTGGTTAAACTTCTAGCCAAAAAACTGGTTGGAAAAACTGAATGAAACACAGCAATATATTTGGACTACTTTTATGTCTGCTAAGAAGAATGGAAAGTGCAGACGTTTCCCCTTAAATCGAAAACTGTAGCCACATGTTCACTATCTTCAAATCCTGACCAAATAACTTCGGGGCTCATCAGGTAGCTTAATAATCTGCCTCATACTTTTCCCCGTAATGCAGCAACCCAGGACTGCTGCTTGTTGCAATGTTGCACCTACTATCAAACACCATGTGCTATTAAGCCGTAGTTCCTGATAAAGTCAGGTGTGTACCGCTAGTACTACCTGCACTGTTGATGCTCATCAGTTAGGCAAGTATGCATTCCTGATCGATCTGCAAGGTTGGAGAGCTTCAAGCTGCTACAGTGTTTTTCAGTTCACAGATGGACGCTGCTAGCTGTCATGTTTAACACACGTCCCTGATGCCTTCATTTTGCTGACAAGGACAGCCAGCGCCTCTTATTTTAAGGTACATCTAAATTACAAAGGTTAAGTACTTACGACTCAAATGAGATTTTCTGTAGTCACTTCTACCGTGACTTTATCACTGACCTATAAGTCTGATGGTGCTGAGCTCACATTTCAGTGATAAAGTTACTACAGATTAACCATCGGCAATGGCATGAACCGGAGAACAGTATAACGTCAGACTGTGGATGTCTGGCTGCCTGAATGATTTGCTACTGACTAACTGAGGAAGGAGGCCAAGATATTTTCTGAAGTGACCGGCCAATTAACTTGGAGGCATTATAAGAAATGTAGGAGCATGATAAACACATGGATTGGAGCTGTATGCTTAGTTGTAAGCCTAGGGATATTAGAGAGTACAATAACGTTTCAGTTGAGCTGATTGGATGATTCGACAGACAAATGCAGTAGGATTTTGGATAAGTGATGCAAAGGGAAACAGGCAAGCTATCCAAGAGAGATGAGATGTAGACTGCAATATTTTGCAGAATGAAGTGTACTAGGAGATGAGGATATATTGGTAGAGATAGACAGCTAGAGAGAGAGCAATTGTTGCACCGCAGAAAAATTTGATTATATACTCTCTATTTAAATAAAAATTAGGAATTTATCCACTTGGTACATATGTCACTGACTTAAAATGATTTCACATGTCAGCGAGATATAGAGAATAAATTTCTAATTTTTTATATAAAAAGATGGTATATGATCAAATCTTTCAAAATGACAATTGCCACACACTCTACAGATTCATCAACGTATCATTGGTTTTTTAGAAAGCTTTAAGTTGAGAAGATGAAGTGTAGACAAAGATAAATCAAGAGGTGGAGGCATTGATCATTTGTCCGAAGCCCATGCTACCCACGAATTGGGCTCTTGCCTGGCCTCGCCGGTGGAGCGCCGCCACGAGAACACTGGTTTGTCTCCGCTGCAGACAAGATTGGCAGTGAGCCATCCATCGTTGATGCGAGATCTGTGACATAGGAAGGGCTTGGAGAGGCTTCTGGAGATTCCTTCTATCGAAGGTCCATGTGCGAGGGTTGCCTCTAGCGGCGGTGATCTTGTCCTCGGCAGCGAGAGTAGACTACCGTCCTCGCCGGTGGTTTCATCGAGACTGTGTGTTGTGCAAAGCAGGGGGAACTTTAGGACCGCTACCCTTGATGGTGCAATTTGACTAATAAATTTAGAGCAAGATTAAAGGCTTATTTAGTACAGCTCTAATTCCGAGATTCATGCTGTATCTAGGATTTATACAGTATAATAAAATAGTTTTAACTTTTATTTTTAGTCTAAAATAAAAATTAGATTACTCAATTAAATATTCTCAATCTAGCCACAGCTTCAGATTTATGATTTCTTAGAGCTAGATTAGACCAGCTTCAAAAAAAATTCTAAATCTAGAATTGTACCAAACGGAGCTTTAGCCCCGACGAGACTCCGGACGAGGCGCCGGAGCTCCAGTGAATCTGGAAATGCGTCCTCTATGATGAGAAGTGGTTTTGTGAGGATGAGAGGCCGGAGGTGCCAGCCAACTGGTTGTCTAGGTTGAGAGGCTGCGGCAGGAGAACCGAGACGCGCCGCTCCTGCACTTCTTAGCGGCGGCGATGGCGGCAACGACGAGGGTTCGAGTTCCCGTATGCGAACAAGGCCACCATGGCCGCGCTCTTCCTCTCCTTTTGCTTGGTGTCAGTAAAGATTTTGTTGTTAATTTGCCCATGTTTGTTCAGCTTGCTTGCCTTGCTAGCTGCATTGATTACCTGCAGGCTGCAGTTATGTTTCATAAGCTGACCGGCACCTAAAAAATTATTTATGGAAAGCAAATCAGAAGTGTCATCTTCTTATCCACAATAGAAGTATGCTGTATGCATAAGTAGTCCAAATTGTCATCTCTGAACTCTGTTCTTTCTTGTTTATATGATGCGTCATGCTTACTATATAGGCTTGCGGTATATCACCCAGAGGATTTGGAATCAGGCCATTCGTCTTCAGTATTTCAATTCAGATCATGGAATTCTGACCTACATATTCCATGCGTGTTTGCATCTGAAAACCAGTTGAATAAGATTCTCAGTTTCTCACACATGTGCACCAGCGCATAGAAAACAGATGCACAGAAAGGTACTGGAGATGTCACTAATGTAATCATCAACCGACTTCTAATTATCTTTCCCTGGACAAGATTATACCAACAAGATCAAGATCTCAAGAAAACTCATGTGCACTCGAAGCTCCTTGCAATTTCTGGCTAAAGAATAATACAAGTCAAGTTCAGAGAATTGCCTGACAAAAAACTTGAGGCACACCTCCAGTCCGAGCCCACCTCTCCTGAAAAAAGTCAGAGTCCACGCGCATCACGGGACGGATCTTTGGAGCACTACGACGGCCCATACACGGTTAGGATGGCCCAACGTCTGAACTCTGAAATGGGCCCTCCACAGTTTTCCTCTTTTGTCGCCCTTCGGATTATAGGCGATAGTAATGTAATGGTTATTCGATACTTATCTACCTGTTAATTGCTATATCATAAGACGGGTATTAGAAAAAATTCGTACCATGATTATACAAATAGAGAAAAATTATACATGTTGGGTAAGTAGGTATGATTATGAGACAGTGGTATCCATACCTGTTTACTTGCAGACCTAAATATTTTTAGGTTACCAAAACAAAAATCCCAACATAGCCAAAAACCCAACAAACAACAAAATCTTAATCCCTAAAACCTCTCTTTGCTCTTCCCCATCACTCCCATAGCCGCTCTCCTCTCGTCTCCTCTCATAACCGCTGCCGTCTCCCTCCTCCCTCCTTCCGTCGTGGCTCTGTTTGTTTGTTTTTCTCTCGAGTATATACCTAGGTATCTATTACCCACATAGTTACAGCTAAGAGAAAGAATTTATATCTCTGAGTGAGTACAGACAATACATATATGAGTTTTTTTAGTTAAATATATGTATGTACAGTTAGTACATGTGGGTCTTTTACCGTGGGTGTTTTATCCGTGTAGATATGAATGGCAACGAACCGAGCCGAGCCGGCTTAGGCTCGGCTCGCCAGCGCGCACTCCACGCAGCAAACAAAATCTAGAGTCTCTAGGCAGATAGCAGTGCAGGCTCCCAACTACGGGCGCCAGGCGAAATGAAGCCTTGAGAAATGGGGCCGGCAGCGGCAACGAGGGCAGATGGGGCGGCGACGGCGGTGGAATCCAGGGAGGCGACGGCCAAGACGGCGAAGGGGGCAGACGCGGCAGGATGCGGGGCGGCGTCGGCGGGATCCAGGGCGGCGACGGCCATGAGGGCGGAGGGCGCAGCAGCGCCGACGGATCCGAGGCGGCGACGGTCACGAGGGTGAAGTGAGCGGCGGCGGTGGGATCCGGGGTGGCCGGCGGGATCTGAGCCGGCGAAGGTGGCGAGGGTGGCCGGCGGGATCCGGGGCGGCGACGGCCGACCGAATCGGGCGTGCGAAGGTGCAATCTACAGTTCTCTTTTCTCTAATTTGATATTTTGATCCCCTCCATTGATGATCGGTGGCCTGTATTCCTATAACGGAGTTTTTTAATATTATAGAACTCAATAGGGAAGGCTTCTCTCTAATAGGACTTATACCATAGGTTTCTCTAAAATAGTATTTTTGAGGATAATAGAATTTTTGAACTACTTAAATTAATTTTTCATTTTTTTTTCTATTTTTTACTAGATGAACTGATCTTTTTACCCCTGAGGCTGAGGCGCGGATGACTACTAGTTCATGCGTGTTCTCTCTCTCGTCCAGACGCGACTGCTTCCGCGGAGAACCCCACTACCGGTTCGGCGACGGAGAAGCAGGAGGAGGCGAAGGACACAGTGAAGGTGCTCTTCTTCGCGCGCGGGGGGACCTGATGGGCGTCACGGAGACCTCGCTGGAGGTGCCGACAAGGAGCACCGCGGGGGGCTGCCTCGCCCGTGTGCTGGCCGAGTTCCCCAAGCTAGAGGAGATTCGTCGATCCATGGTTGCACATTGAGCATCAGATCGACGCCTCTATTCTGTCGGATGCTGGTTGCACTTTAAGCATCAGATCGACGCTAATTACCCTGCATGTATTCACCCTGTTCTCCTTTGTTTTGTTCTTTAGAACTGTACTTTTATCATACACAACCAGCCTTCGAATGCGCCTCTTCTCTTCATGAATCAACGTTATCAAAACAATGCAAGCACACAGATTCGAATGCGCCTTTTGCAGCTGTCACAAAATAAGTGATGGAAATATGCCCAAGAGAATTCTGGAGGAACCGAAAGTTCTGGCTTGAGGCCGGAAGTTTCGGGTTCTGTAACATCCGAAAGTTTCGATAGGACCAGAAGTTTTGGGCCAGCCCCAGTTTCGGTTTCTGGAGGAGCCGGAAGTTCTGGTTGGACCGAAAGTTCCGGGCCTGCCTGAAAGGTGAATTCTGAATGAATCGGAAGTTCCGGGTAAGACCCGAAAGTTCTGGGTCAAAATAAATTCGATACAGAATGTTATTTTCAGAAGTTTTGGTTGGACCAGAAGTCCAACCGAAAGTTCTGGACTGAAATAAATTCATACAGAAGGTTATTTTCGAAAGTTTTGGGCCTAGACCAGAACTTTCGGGCCAGGCGAATAAATTAGATCTGTTGGGCTTTAATACTGATTAAAGACCCATGAGAGGGCACTATATAAGGAGAGGAGAGGCTAGGACGAAAGGGCTGCTGTTTTTTGTTGCTTTAATCTAACCCAAGCCATCACCTCTCCTGGCTACACTGGTTGTGGCCATCTCTCCTCTAATCTCTCGCACGGTACTAGCATACCGGCTTGAGGTTATTCCATCCCTGTACGTGTGGATACCATAGAGGCGCCACTGCTACTGCGGTGCTGATCTTCCCGTGGAGATCGCCGGACTACGTCGTCTTCATCGCCGACGAACGGACGGAGCTGAGCGGAGCCGATCGAGAACGTGCTTTATCAACTCTACTTCCGCTGCCCTGGCATGTTTCGTGGCTAGAGGTAACGATCTATGATCCCACTACTCGCATGGTTCCTGGACGAACGGGATAAATTTTTTGAAATTAACGCTAGCGTAGCCTCCCTATAACACAACAATAAGTTCTCACACAATTAAGTTGTCACAGAAATTAGAACAAATAAGTTCTCACACACAAAAAAAACATTCACATCTCATGAATACAAGTAGAAGTGATGACACATCAGACAAATGTAAATTTCTCTTGGCCTTTTTTGGTGCCATCTTTTTTGGAGCTGATGCAATGATCTCCAAAGCTTGAGAAGAAGAAGCCTCTTGAGATACGCCTTCTCCCATCAACATAGCAACGCGTCTACACATGTGACAATATATTTATCAATGATTTTACATATTAACATAGTGAATACAATCAATATAATGAATACATTGTCGAAGGTAGTAATCATGTACCTTCTTGTCATGATTCCAGGACTCTCTTGCATTATTTGTTCTCTTCTATTAGTTGGCCTTTCTGGTGATGCGTCTTTAGAAAACCACCCTTTGGTAGTTTTTTTCCTTGGCTTTCTCTTCCTGTGATGTTAAAAGTGGTTAAGTAAATAACACGTGGATGAAATAAACATGGGAACCAACACAAGAACAAATCTTATATTTTCTTAGTTCCATTAAGTGGACATTTGTAGCTTGTTTTCCTGTGTCCCAACTCTCCACAGTTAGGACACCGCACTTTGCCTCTGACAATTTTTTTGGTCTTCTCATTTTGATTTTCAGCAACCTTTGAACTAGATTTTGACCCACCACTCCCTCCTTCGAGGCAACCTTTGATCCTATTTTTTCTTTGCCTTCCGACACCCTTTTTTTAAGCGGTGCATCGACTTGAAATGGCAAGTCCACTTTGGGCCACTTTTCCTTGCTACAAAGAGACTCTATGCTTCTAGCATATGCCTTTTTAAACATCTCCACGGAGTAGTACTCATTGATAAAGTTCTCCATCATCACATCTCTGATCTATTGAGCTGTTATCAACGACAGAGCATGATGGCAAGGCTTCCCGGTGTGCTGCCACTCACAGCAAGAACATTCATGCAAATATACCTTAACCACAAACCTTTGGTTACGATTGTCCCACACCTCAGTAGAATAGTGGTCACCTTTGATAACACTCAAGTGTCCCAGCCCTCTAGTTCTAGCATTCAAGATTTGTAAGATTGTGGGTAGTATTCTTCCATACAACCTTTCTCTAATTTTTCTCCTCTTGAAAAAAAGAACCATAATCATCTCTCTTATCTTGTCAACTAGTTTAACAACAGGCAAATCCTTTATATCTTTGATCCAATTGTTGAAAACTTCAGCTACGTTGCTTGTCACATAATCACACTTGATGTTGGAATCGAAGTCAGACCTATGCCACTTAAGCTTATGATTTGCCTCCAACCAATCCTTAGCTACAGGGTTACCTGCATAAACTGCATCAATGTGCTTCTCATAAACATCCTTGTCATATGCCCTAGCCACGGGCCACATGTGTCCAACACTTTCACCTGAAAATCTCTTGGTGAAATTCTGCATTAGATGCCTAAAGCATTCTCTTTGATCGGCCTGTGGAAACACATCTCGCACTGCATTTAGCAACCCTTTGCAAGCATCTGAACATATAGCAAGTGTAGGAAGATCTCCTACAACCTTGTGTAGCTGAGTCATATACCACTTCCAATTATCTTCTGTTTTTGAGTCTATAAATCCATATGCAACTGGATACATTAAATTATAACCATCCACACTAGTTGCGGCAGCTAAATGTTCATTCCACCTACCATTGAGTGCGGTAGCGTCAACACCAAGCCATGGCCTACACCCTGATCGAAAACCCTCAATACAAGGACCAAGTGAGCAAAAAAACCTGTGAAAATAAGCCTTGCCCTCAACCACCTTGCATTCAATCTCAATAACGCTAGCTGGCATAGTCCTCATGATCTCCGCCTTCCAATTATATAGCAGTTGAAAACTCTCTTCCCATGTCCCATATAATATATCCAAAGCCTTCTCTTTTTCTCTCCAGACTGTATCATAACCAATTGTGCACTTGTAATCATCTTGTAGCTTATTCTGTAGCTCCTTAACACACATCTGAGGATTTTTTTCTTAGAATTGAAACAGCCTTAGAAGCAACCCACTTGCAAGAAGGTGTAGTTGTCTTTCTCCTGCTGCTAGACATACAAGTGTGTACATCATTCAACACTGTAACCTGCATGAATAATACAATAAAAATTGTAAGTCAAATGTTTACAACGAAAAATAAAAATAATTCAAACTTGTGAACATGTTAGTTTAGTACCATAACAGTCACGTCGCCCTTCTCCTTGAACCCAACAATAGACCAAGGATAATCACCACCCTTGCAGTACCCTCTATACCTGGACTTGTTTGTTGCCTCAATACCCAGTTCAAATTCTTTATTTAGGGCATACTACCTCACAGCCAATCGAAATTTCTTCATACAAGGGTATATGGTGCCTAAAGCCATAGTGGAATTATCCGTGTCATATTACATCATTGTCTCCTCTTGAATATAATCATCCACTAACATAGCTTCACCTTCAATACCCTCTAAATTAGGAACTCCAGAAGCATTGGTTCCACCGTCTCTTGAACTCGAGGCCCTAGCCATGTCTTCCCTCTCATCCTTGCGGCTGAACCCGAAAAGCGCATAAACTTGTTCTTCACTACAAATTTCTATTATTCCGTCCTCCTCCCTTTCTTCCTAAATTTGTATTGAATTCTAATCTACCAATGGAGGTGCTGCCTCTAGCGACGGAACCGGTGGTTTTATTGTGTTGTCCAACCCGTCCATGGCTACTGCAAAAAGAAATCAATGAACTTGGTAACAGAACCAAAAATCAATACTAGAGTTGGCACCACGCAGCTAGCAACACTGACTTACTTCAATAAATAAAATCAAAGGAACTAGAGAAACAACAGCCACATATTAGAGAAATTTCGAGCTGCTTCTGCTGCCGAGCACTAGTTTTTAAAGCCGGTCTCACGCGATGCGGCGGTGGCGGACTGCAATGTGATGAGCGAGGCGACAGCGTTCTTCTGCAATGCGATGCGCGAGGCGGCGGCAGTGGACTGCAATGCGACGTCGGTCTGGTTTCCTTTGAAGAAGAATCCTCGGTCCAATGTCCAGAAGATGAATAGGATACGTCGGTCTGGTTTCCAGGGGTAAAAAGGTCAGTTCATCTAGTAAAAAATAGAAAAAAACGAAAAATTAATTTAAGTAGTTCAAAAATTCTATTACAATAATTGATCGTCCTTGAAAATGCTATTTTAGAAAAACCTACAGTATAAATCCTATTAGAGAGAAGCCTTCCCTATTAAGTTCTATAATAGTAAAAAACTTCCTGTAACGTGGGCTGCGCACTGCGGTTGGGGCGTTGGGCCACTCCGGGCCTGCAGACGTGGGCCGCTCGCTAACCGGCTCTGCTCGGTCGGTTGCCGAGCCCAACAGTGCGGCTCGTGGAGACTGCGAGCCGAGCCAAGCTTGGCTCGACTTGGCCGAGCCTGAGCTGCTTCGTAAGTCTCGAGCCAAACTGTCAGCCGCAGCCGCCGTAGACACATCCAAGCGAAAAAAATCTAAAATCTCCCGTCCCTTCACTCACCCGTCAGTCCGTCACCTGGTCCGTTTTGATTTAATGATTTACGCAGTACAGGCCACAGGGTCCCAAGGCCTGACAGATCGGGAGAAGTTGAGCTCCAACCGGAGCACCATGATCCGCGCCCGCACATTCTTGCACATATACCGCCAACGAATGCCGAAGCGAACGTGGCGGACGCCCCAACCTCACCGTACTCAGTCACTCACTCGATCGTCTCGCAACTTAGCCTCGATGGACGCGACGCCCGTCGCCTGCGGCCTGCCCACTGCCACCGGGCGCGCGGCCTCGGCGGCCAGCTTGGATTATGGATAGCTCGCGTCCCGGCTGCTGACCGCTGCGCGCGCGCGCGACGCCGCGAGCGGCGCGGCCGGCAACGGGCGGTCCCTCACCGGATCGACCTCCGGGTTCACGCGAAAAACGGAAGCGGCCACGTGGGCTCTGCGACTGTCTGTTCGTGCAGAGAGAAAACATGTTCGATCCCGCAAGTGATCTCTGGCCGTTGTTCGTGTGCTGCGCCGGACGAACACGTGAATGCCATATGACACGACCAAACTGGAGGGGGTAAAACGTGTCCGGGAAAAAAGTGTCACCTTTGCTTCCTCGAGAAATAGTAAAAGGCGTAGGTTTTTTCTGCTATTTTTATCCTACCTGTGTGTGCCAAAACAGGAGAGTTAAGATTCTGGCAATTAAATTTTAGGAAAAGTACATTTGACCTCCATGAATTTTTGTCCGTTACTCCAGTACCCCTCAACTACAGTGCCATACCCTCTACACATCTCAACTTTTCAAACCAGGAAAATTACACCCTGGTCCCAATCTAGGGTAGGGTAGTTTTGATCCTGTCCGGTAATTAGTCAGTACTCCATTATATATTATAAGCCTTTTTAAAAAAATTATATGTAAAAATTCTATAATTTTAATTAAATTTTATAGATAATATAAAGCAACGACTATACCATCAAATTATTTTTATTAAATGCGTCATAAAATATGTTTTAATAGTATATTTATTTGATAATATAGATGATAAAATATTTTTCCTATATTTGATTAAAGCTTAAAAAATGAAACGATTTGTTATATGAAAATATGAAAAAGATGGGTAAATTTTCAAAATATGACTGGAACCCACTTGTCACTCTGTTCTTCTTCCTCCTCACATCTCTCCAACTCTCTTACTCTCCCTGCAACTCTTCTTCCCTGCATGATTTTCTTAGAATATTTTTTAAATAATACATTTTTATTTAAAATTTCAAATTTGGTACGTGGATTTCAAAATTTGCAAAAATAGCATTCTGTCGGTAATTAGTATACTGATCTAGGCCGATCAGCAGATGGTATGCCGATCTAGGCCGATCGGCCTAGATCGAGCGGCGGCAGGCTTCTGTCGATGCTTGAAATACCGATCTAGATCGGCATTTTAAGTGCCGACATGCTGTCCTAGGAAAGAAAGACAATGGAGAAATCAGTAGGACCTGACGTCCGCACTACCAGTATGCCATTTATAATTTTTTGAACTAGTTATTGCGTCTAATTTCTGTTGGATTGCTTTCGAACAACTTCGGATATTGTATTATATGCATTAGAACTTCTTTATCTGCCTGCTCTTCACTATCTGCTCACAATTTAAATATCCTGCACTTACACTTCAATACCACATTTTACGAGTTTGTTGTAGATGTGTGATTCCCTGCAAAATAGATATTGCAATCTCATTTCAAAATAGAGAACGAGAAACTGTGCAAATTTATCTAATTTCACATAATATTCTACAATATTACGGATATATAACATATTCTATAATATTCTTCACTATCTGCCGATCTAGGCTGTTTGGCCAATATCGATAAACCATCTGCCGATATTAGCCGGTTGGCCTAGATTAGCAGATGGTCTATCGATCTAGGGTCGGTCGGTCTAGATCGGCATTTGAACCACCAACAGAAGCTCGTCGTCGCCCGATCTAGCCGATCGGCCTAGATAGGTACACCAATTACTGACAAAATGTCATTTTTGCAAATTCTGAAATCCGCGTACCAAATTTAAAATTTTAAATAAAAAATGTATTATTAAAAAAATATATTTTCTTATAGATATAGAGAAGGATGTCTGAAAAGACTATAAGAGCATCTCTAAGAGAAGCTCTAAACTATAAATTTTAAGAATTATAACTAAAAAATTAACTTCAACAGATACTTAAAATACTTAAAAAATAAAACGCTTCCTAAATTAACTCTCTCGCTCCTCATTATTAGAGAAGGTAGAGTACTGGATCCTAAAAACAGTTCGCGTACACAGGAGGAACCTTTCGGCGAACATAATCCATCGTCATCTCGCTCCATGGGTGAGTGAGGCTTGAAGATGGTTGAATAAGTTAACGAGTAATAAACTCCAAAGATATAAATATGATAAGTACTTAGAGAGGTAAAATTGATATTTTACTAGTATTATGTTGTTATATTTATGATAAATTTTAAAACTAAAAACACTATATTTTAGAATGGAGGGACTAGTTTATAGGTACAAAGAAGTTTTTTTTCTTATTTTTTTACTACCTGAACTTATTGATGAGTGGTACAAGGTTTCGATGGATCTCGAGACAAACCAGAGTCAATAAAAACACAATAAATACTTCGCGGAAGACACGGAGTATAAATGAAAATGAATGAATGATCGGAATGGTTGTCTTTTGTAGATAAATCTGGTGATTCTGGTCTATGTGACTAGGTGGTTATCTCGAATTAGCCTTTTTATTCTGCAAAAGTCCATGGAGAGCGCCAGGTGTGCAGCAAACCAGGTGAGCTGTCATTGGTGGTGGGACCCACCTGCAGTCAGAGGAGAAAGGACAAAAAGGACCACGTCACTCACGCCGCCCCGCACGCTCGCTCACCAGCCTCGCGGCTCTGCGGCCCGCCGCTATTTATCCCGGTCGCGCTCTGGTCCCCCGCCTCCCCCCGCCATTCTCCACAGCTCTCCTCCTCGTCCTCCTCGTACGGAGCGAACAGGGCGGCGCGAGAGGCCATTGGCCGGCGCCGGCGAGGGTGCATCCATGGGACGGCGGAAGTTCCGGCTCTCCGACTTGATGCCCAACGCATGGTTCTACAAGCTCCGGGACATGCGCGCGCGAGGGGGACGCGGCGGTGGAATGCGGCCGCCGTTGTCGTCGTCGTCGTCGTCTTCGTTGAGGGGGAGCGGGGTGGCCCAGCAGGCGGGCACGCCGACGCTGGGGTCCTCTTCGCACAGGGCGTCGTACTACTACACCACGAGAGACAGGGAACTCTGGCCGACACCGGCGCAGGCGCCGGCGCCGTCGCCTCCACGGCCGAGGGCCATGGACACTCGGTTCGTTCCCCTGTCGCAGCTCCCGACGAGGAGCTACAGGAGGCGGAACAGGGTTGGGCACGGTAGGGTGGGTCCGACGGATGGCAGCGGGCTCGTACTAGCACCGCCTGAACACAACGGCTGCCGCCACCGCGTGCGCGGCCAAGAGCCCGTCGTCGATGCGCCCGGCACCTCCCGACGCCGTCGCGACTTGTTCATCGGGAATGATGGCGGCCGGGGCCGGGAGTTCCGGCGGACGAAAGTGGCCTTTCCTGAGGAGGGCGCCGTCGATGTCAAGGTGATCACGTCGGACGCGCACATAATCATCGATCTCGGCGCTGACGATACGACGGAGAGGGTTCTACGGCCTATCGTGACAAGGCCAGCGAGGAGGGAGCTCGACTGGTGCGACCCGGAGGTGAATCACGTCGACCTCGCCGAGCTGATGACCCCGAGAGCGAGCTCTTCATCTGGGCACAGCAGCACTAGCAAGCCGAGGCGTTCGTCCGTATCGTCGCGTCGCCGCCTCAAGACGCGCACCAACAGCCCGCGCATAGTCACCTGCAGGAAGGGCAAGCCGACGGCTCCGGCGCCGCCGACGCGGAACACGAAGCGACAGTCGACGACGTCGCCACCGGTCGCGAATAGCTTCGCGGTGGTGAAGTCGTCGTCCGACCCTAGGAGGGACTTCCTCCAGTCCATGGAGGACATCATCGCCGAGAACGGCATCCGCGACGCCGGCGACCTGGAGGACCTCCTCGCCTGCTACCTCTACCTCAATTCCGCCGAGTACCATGACCTCATCGTCGAGGTGTTCGAGCAGGTCTGGAACGGCCTCGCAGCCGTCACGCACTGAGAAAACCGACATGAGGTCATCACTACTCGCTAAGTCTCCGTGCTCATTGATTGCTACTTGGTGAATCCTGCCATTAATTATACTAGTAGTTTAGCTCTTTGACCTCTTGTTAATGGTTAACTAGCAGTAAGAAAATTCTCCATAAACAAATCAAAAAAATCGATCGAAAAATGTGGTTGTCATTCTTCTTTCTGTGATGCACGATTCTCCTCAGTTTTGCTTTCTTAAGCGTCACTTTTGTCAACTGTAGTGATGACAAGCTGCACTACACTCCGGTCAGTAAACCTTGCACGCGAATAGTAACAGGATCGGTTTTCTAGTTATTTTTTAAATTAGAGATTACGTGTATCTTTAATTAAAGTTGTATTCATTATATTAGTTAAATATAAGAGAAAATTAGAAAATGTTGTAAGCTTTTCGCAGTACAAATCTCGTGTTTCTTGTTTTATACACTTGATATCAGAGCACGGGTTATCGCGAGAAGGGGGGCATGCATCAGGAGCAGGGGGCGCTGCTGTTGCCGCGTGCAGCCAACTGCCCTATTGCCGCTTGAACCCTGCCCTACAGTTGACGGGAAGCCGGATGTCGCTATGCCACCGTGAGGCTGGTCACCGTCATTACGTCGTTGCTCTACAGCTAGTGGGAGCTAGGCGAGTGAGCGAGGACACCACAACTACAAGGGTGATCAGGGTGCAACACTGGTCGAGAGATCAGGGTAAAGCCGCCTCCGTATGGCGGGTGTTGTCGTGAGGTCAGGTGCCGACGTGTAGTTGCAGGCTACATTTAGTCGGGCACCGTCGGGCACAGCCCCTCCTACCGTCCTACGCCACTGCAGGCCACCACCCCTACAGATCTATCGTGCAGCTGAAAGTCACCGACCACCGCACAACTAGACCACCATTTCTTGTATCAGAGTATGGTCCTAGAGCTGATAAGGGTACCAAAAGGTCGTGTAGCCCTGACAAAAGGATGGATGTAGCGTAGGAACTAGGAAGAGCTCAAGACCCAAGCTGTGTTGGCGTGTAAGCAGGGAGAGCTCGAGCCTCACACGTTGCACATGCGTACTTCTCTGGAACAGAGACTATCTAGCGCCTTGTTTAGTGTCACGAGCAGGCTCACATTGCGAAAGCTAAGGAGGTGGAAGCATCTCTATTTATAGTGCATGTGTTATTTATAGTGCATGTGTGTGAATGCGAGCCTTAGGGGGTGGTGTATTTGGAGGAGGGGAAGGTCTTCGATCGTGGAACTAGAGGTGAATAGTTATAGGATTAGTTTCCTAGTTTATCTGTTAGAGTCAGAATATACGCTTCTTTAATTAGAGTTTGTATTCATTACGATAGAAGAGAAAAGCAGAAAACGCTACAAGCTTTTTATAGTACAAATCTCATATTTCTTGTTTTCTACAACTCCATCACCATAAGTTAATACTACTGATGAATCACCAGTAGATTTTGAGCTTCAATGGTACTGCAAATCTTCCGGGATTCAGATCATCTAATCCACTGTAGCACGTCTTAATTACCGACGTGTTGCTGTACCTGTGACAAGCTAATAATATCCATGATATTTGTACGGGTGCAGACAACAGTGTCTGCGAGGGCAATGCAATTAGTAATTACGTCAAGTCCCTGTGCAGGTTCTTGTAGACGTTGAACGCTAGCTAGGCACAACCGTAGGTCCGATGGACTTCTTGACACGTACGAGTCACCAACTGTCGCTACAACTGCCTACCTGGGAGATAGCACGGCAGGGATCCAGCAGCTAGCTAGCTACTGACAAGAAAAGCCTAGCAAGTAGCAAGAGATGTGAGCAAGTGAGCAACCCTACTTCATATGCGTTTCAACTCCTACAGTGAGTAACCTGTGTAGCAGTGAACAATTCAGCTGAAATGCTGAATTCAATTGAGAAAATCAGAACTGTACTTAACCTCATGGTTAGTACAGCAATGGCGATCGAGCTGTCATTTCATATTGATCAAAACATAGGGACCCAGGGCACAACGGAGCAGTGCTGAAAACTGAAAGATTCTTCTTTTCGGTGGTCAGAAACATGGGGTGATACCTCTTATTTGATACAGGGAGCTGCTCCTTGTCGACGCACTGAAGTGAGCCAAACGAGGCCAATTTTGGAAGCCCAGCGGTTCCTGATCCTCTGGCAATGCTGGCTACAGCATAAGAAAGTCAGTAACTAGCTCAAGATTGGAGAAACTGCCCCCTCATAATTCGTAGGGCAGAACCTGAATATTTTAGTCTGAAAATACTCCTGCCCAACTCATGAGTACTTCCATAGGACTGTAAGACGACGATAGTATCTGATGCTAGTCTTGATCTGCTGTTGCTTTCCATCTCTGTTCGTGCTCAAGAAACTGGTTCAGCAATCCCGCTGAACTTCATAAGGAGTCAGAATACATGTTCGTTTCTGCAAGCTCAAAGCTGCATGTTTTTTCACTTCGGACATATTGCAGAGGCTGGATGTAAATCTTACTGTATCCAAGATTTTCTACAAGTTGCAACTTTCAAGGATCTGACCCTCATGGCCCTAGACAAATCACCCCATCAATTCACACTGTTCCAGCCTTTGTCCCGTGCTTTCTGGCTGGGCTCCCAAGTCAACACAAATGTACGTGCACAGAGTGATGGACAGAACAAGCTTAGCCTCCTGTGATCTTCAGATATCTTCTCGCTGAGAGAGAGTCAGAGAGACGCATGCAGGTCACTGCTGAGCGAAGCTTCCATGGAGAGGTCACAAGTGATAGGATCGCGAGTCAATCAGCAGTGACAGCCACGCAGTAATCTTTCTCCCCTCTCCTGGTTTGAAGCTTCTGCCAAAAACATGCTGCCAAAATTCAGAAAGTGTCGTGTCGTCTGACCATTGCAGCCACCCTGCGTAGTACGTGCTCATGAGCTCGTCGACGTTTGGACGGCCAAAATTTCTCCTTGTAACTGTTGACTGTTGATTGGTTCACTCCAGAAATTGTCGAATGGTAGCTAGCGTTCCTGAAGAACCATGGAATCGGCTGCTTTTGTTTGTTTGTGTGTGTGTGACTGTGTGTGCGCCCTGACAAAACCAAGTCGTGGCTATATTTATATCACGAGTTCACTGTGCTTTCCGGATGTCTTTTGTAGTGCAGTGATGCTGCTCGGCGATCAGTGACTAGACGACCCAGACCTAACGCTGGGATATCATGTCAATGAGCAGAGAACTACAGCTGGAAGACACGAAGCAGGTGTAGAGAATAAGAGAAACACGAACCTTTTACAGCAGATGGCAACAGCGGAGGAACAGATTACAGGAGAGTTCACAGAGACGAACAATCAGGATAGGGGAGATAGAAAAAAGGAATATGATGTAGCACGAAAAAGTGATTCTTTGACAGATAAACACGAGCTCTTTACCAACATGATCAGTTTCTTCCTTCCGGAGCAAAGCGAAGCGAAGATCTCTGACAGCATCACTCCAATAGTCCAATGATTCCAATGATTAGAAGAGCAAGTGAGCAACACACACACACACACGAGGGGTGGGGATATCAGATCGCCCAAGGAATCGTCTTGCTGTCCGGTCCACCGTTGGTTCCTCGGTCCCAGCCGATCCGATCGCCGGAGTCCTCGAGAGACGCCGCGTTTGCCGCGCGCGGCGCTGGCCAACCACCAGACCAAGCTGGGCAGCTGGCTCAATTTGTACCCCGCCGAGAGGTTGATGTGACAATGGCGGCGCCATCTCACGTTTTGTCTTGGCGGCGACAGGGCAAGGCGGCGCAACGATACAAGCTGCTACAGATCATGACTGTGCCCGTGCAGTTCAGGGACCAGACGACAGCACCGCATCGCGCGAAGATTAGGCTCTGGCTGTATCTCTTATCGTACATGATGCTGTATTCCTGCTTGGCGCAACAGAACCAGCTTACCAGCCGTTGCCAAATTTACTGGATGCACAAGCCAATTCCCCATGCCATTGTAACGAAACTCAACGCCAAAGTTACATGGGCTGGGAAGCTCAAAAACAAACAACAAAAAGAGAACGCGAAAGATACTGGGCAGCATAGGGCTTAACACGCTGCCACGACTCACAGAGCTTCTGTGACAAGATGACAAAGGCCCATGTGGCAAAAGCAACTCAGCAGATAGCAGAACACAGTGGCAAAGAGGTTAGCACTCAAGCCCAAAGAAATTTGCGTATGATAACACACATTTTGAATTATTAACTAGCAATTCAGAATGGACAAGCATCTCGACAAAAATTTAGACTTCCATTGTCTCACAATCGCGAAGTACAAGCATGCTGTCTTGAAATCTAAAACGACAACAGATAGATCATAGAGACGATATCCATGGCACCATTAAAAGGACAGATAATATTAAGGTAGCTTGTAGTGACGGGCTGTTTAGGGGCGAGCAACGTTGGGGGCACCACCAGGTCCAGCAGCAGGGGCACCGGGTGCACCAGGACCACCAGGGCGAGGGCCAGCAGGCCTATCCTCCTGCACAAAGTATATCCATCAGAGATTAGAGACGAATTAACATACATAATAGCAGTCTAGCATGGAATACTTCATCATTTCAATGATACGTAGCTGAGAAATTGAGCAAGGCTAAACACACTAGTACACTTGATAATCAACCTTGCAGACTGACTTACTACATGCATCAACAAAACGTTGAGATGGTGAATTGGTAAGAAGGGGACACTCTCATAATTATTCGGAGCATGGGAAAGTTAAATTGAAGTACTATTATAAGGGATGAACCGCAAGATGGAATCGTCACTGTTAACATTTCCCATCGTTAATGATCAGCTAAAAATGTAGAGTTATTAGCTGACAAAGTGAACAAAATGGAGGTAAATATGGGGACCTGTTCATCCCTCAGGCAGAATGAAATTGCCATCGGAGCAGAAAAAGGTTCCAGGCAAAAACACAAGGTGCATAGAAAACAAAGGGGTAAAGCAAAAGCTTGAAATGTGGAGAGCCTGAAAATGCAACATGCAAATGAAGGTAGTGATGAAAATCCATTGCATGCTATAGGTGAAGGCAACAAAATCCTAAAATAGAGACTATACCACCTCATTGATCACTCAACAATGTTTCAAATCAATATACATTTACCATTCTTACTGATCAGCTAAAAACATGAGTATCAGCTGACAGAGTGAACAAAATAGTGACAGATATTGGGACCAGTTCATCCCACAGGCACTGCAATTGCCATAGGGGCTACTTAAAAGCTCCAAGTAACAAATAAATACTCTGCAAAATCTTACCCATTACTTCCTAAAAGAGGTGATATAGCCATGCAGCGGATAACACAAAAATTATGCTACATCTATGTTAAGAAATCAAGCACACAGTAGTTTATTCATTACACAAGTGAATCCTTGATTATCAGCTAAAAATACACGGTCACTAGATAACAATATGAAAGAGACTAAATTGTTGAGGAGGGACTCCTACAAGTAGGCAGAATTTCCCATTTTCAATGATCAGCTAAAAATATGATTATCAGCTGACAAAGTGAAAAAAACGGTGGTAAATATTGGGACTTCTTCATCCCACAGGCACTGTGACTGCCATCGGGGCAACGTAAAAGTCCCAAGTACAAATGCTCAGCTAAACCCAGGCCCTGTTTGTTTCAGCTTGGGATTATTGTAATCCAACTTATAGGTGGAGATTATAACAAGCTGGCTTATAATAATTTGGAGGAAAATAAGCGGTGAGTTGTTTAGCAACCTGGATTATTACTGGTATGTTTGGATGACAAAAGATTGCAATACACTTAAAATGAAATGATTGGATATGGTGAGACTACGATTTGAGTATGAAATGACAAGGGGTAATTTTCTACCAAAGTATTGGGTATTTTAGCCGTTCTAGAGTAATAAACTGAAAAAAAGCTAGGTTCCACTAGCTTATTGGATTATTATAATCTGAGCTGCAGATTATAATAAGCTAGACCCAATAAGCGGACTGTTTGTTTGCACTTTCAACCAATAAACAAAGCGGGCCCTAACCATTCACTACATAAAACTAGGGAAAAAGCTATGCTACAGCCAATAGAAACATGCATTACAGCTATGAGGATGAATAGATCAGCTGAGCAAACTATTATAAGGTAACGAATTGAAAAAATGAGCCAGTCGTAAATGTCATTGATATGTCCATCACACAATAGCTACACAACTGCCGTCGACACAGACGTATAGTCCCGAATCAGTACAAGCAAGCATATTGACCAATTGTTCAGTAATCTACATGCGCATGCATCTGGTCTCCAGAATCAAAGTGATAAAGATAGGTGACAACGATAGAATCAAAGAAAGCAAAGTTCATACCCTGCGCCTGAACCGCTCGGGCGGCCTCCTGTCCCTCCGATTCTCGCGGGAGCGGACACGGACGATGTGGGCGTGGATGGCGCACGAGACACAGTGATGGACCTTGGCGTACAGCTTCGGGAGGACGTATCCTGGACAAGAGAGGCATTTTTCTCATCTCCAGATGCTAATAAACCTTAGACAGTAACAGGTTCCGGAATATGGAGCGGATCAGGATTGGTTACCGTCATGGACGCATGCCTCCTGGACGTCCCTGATGGCCGCCTGCTCGACGATGTTCCTCACCTGGAACCTCTTGATCGCCTTGTCCTGCGACGGCACAGACCACGAACCACCGATTCAGCGACACATAGAAGCATGGAACCACCAAGAACGATCTGAATCTACGCACCTTGGGGCAGCACTTGGCGCAGTTGGAGCAGCGGATGTACTTGACATGGCCGCGGCCGTGCTTGTTGCGGCCGCCGTTCCTGCGCTTGAAGGTCTGCGCAGAAAACGAGAAAGCAGACAGGAAGCGTCAGCCCGGAGGTTGGACGGAGAAGACGAAGAGGACGCCGCCTAGCGTCCGGATCTACCCTTACCATGGCTGCCGATCAGAGGTGGCGGCGCGAAGTTGGTGCTCTCCTCAACTAGGGTTTGCCACCGCCAATTGGGTGAGCATTTATAGGCGACGAGTCTAAGACTGGGCCTTCCGCTCTTGGTGGGCTGACAGCCTAATCTTACGGCAATCCTCGTTCAGTTGCGCCTACTATCCATATCCATTAGCAATTGTAGAGCAACTCCAATAGAGCTTTTTTTTAGCAACCCACCCAAGACGGTGAGGTATGTATTGATTAAGTCAGATAAAATTACAAGATTACAGTACTGAAAGATTGTAATTAGGAGATTTGAAAGGAAATTTCTATTTTTAAGAGAAAAGTAAGGTAATTTAGGAGATCATTTAGTATAGAAGATTATTTAGGAATATTGTTGATTTTAGGAAACCGGATAGGAGTAAATTGGTGACACACTGACAATAGTTATTACTCCACAGCAATGGATGGCAAGGTTATCCCTTATCAGGCTCAGTATTGTTCATCCTTCTTCCAAAGGAGGCCAAGTCTTCGTTCGACAAAACTTCATAGGCCCGACCTGGTTCATTTTGGCCCATTTATACAGGAAGAAATAGGTTCGCAAGATAAGCCCAACTGAACAAGGATTGCCACGTCATAATCTCAAACATAAGGAGGTAAGATTGCCAATGGATACAAGGTAGGCCCCCGTGCATGCAAACTGCACGAAAAGACGTTACACTGGTAACTGGTTGCACTTGCGTCCTTTCCAGCGAGTCGACCGATGAGTTAGGGGAACGGTTCCGCGTAGCTGTCGACGATGCGTCACGCCTCACAGGAGCAGAGACCAAATGTCGCCGCTACAGCTAGGCTAGGCTAGACCGATCGGCGCAACACGTACGACGTACGCCAACGGCCAACCGCCCGCTCCCGCTCGGCCCTGTCGCCGTGGCACCGTCGGCGAGCCGACGACGACGAGGCATCTCCGCATCCCATTCAATTCGATCGTCCCCGTCAACCCCCACACCTGGCCTGGTTCGCTTCGGCCTGTCGGGTCGCCGTGGCATGCGCGGTTTGGTCACGGCGAACCTGGCGACGTGACAAAACGCTATAAAACCACCGGAGTCCGAGTACCTGCAGTATAAACTATGGCACCGACCGGTCCAGCTGTGTATTAAATATGAAATAACCTAAGGAAATACACCGGCCAACATACTTAACGTCTACTTATGCAAAGAGGTTGATGGCTGTAATTAAGGGATACACTAAGTAAGAAGTGTCCGACCATGTTAATATTTTATAGATCCAGTCACATATGCTCTATATTACGAGCGTATCTTAAAAATAGGTCTGTTGAGTTCTATAGCAATATAAATATAAATATACAACTTCTAAAGTGGGTAAAGTCACATAAAATTAAATCACATTATATAATAATACAAGTCAACTCAAAACAACCATAGCAACCGATCATCGTCTATATTATTATATCAAGAATTTTCTATATTTTTATTTATACTACGTTCAATCAATACAAATATAATAAAATACGGAGTTATTATCAACTAAGAAGCTTGAGTCTACATATATTACTTTACACATAGATTACATCACGGATTTATCTTATATTAAGAATAGTAAGTATACACAAAACAAAACTACGGTACGACGACTAAACAGTGACAAACACGCTTCACCGCCACTTCACTACATGAGACAATGTAAACGTTAGAGCGTTTACAACGCTCTAAGGCAGACTGTGGCTTCAGCTCGCCACCTCAGAATGTAGCCTCCACCTCAGCTTGTGGAGTGGCTTGGAGCAGATAAGTGTAGCTTACAGAAGCCACGCAATCTCACCTGAAAAAAGTGAACTGAGAAAGTGAAAAAGCCATCGCCCATGCCCCAATCCCTCCGTCGACGCCGTCGTCACCCTCCTTCCCCGCTGTCGTCGCCCGTCGCCCCCAATACCTCCGCCCTCGCCACCGTCACCCGTCACTTAGTCCCTCCTGCGAGCCGGCCTCCTTCGAGCAGGCCTCGTCGTGGCATCGTCTCCCCGACGTCCGTCAACACGGCGGCAGTGGCAGTGGAACGGGCGGCGGCGGAGGCGGAATGAACGGCGACGATGGCAGTGGCACGGTACGAACGACAGCGGCGTCCACAAATCGGTTACGATGTGGCTTGAGTCTCCTTTTTTTCTTCATCACGCGTGGAGCCGTGGCCTCTCCGTTGAGCAAAGGTGTGGCTTGAGATGTTTTGATCCACGTGGCTTGCTTCTTTTTTTAGAATCGTGGTTTGAAACCACCCTCCATTGTAAGTGTTCTTGGCTAGCTGCTACCGACACAACCATCTAATGTAAAAGCAGAATCAAGAAAGGCATCACAACCTTATCATTCGCACACGGGGACCGACAGACCTCGTGGCTGTCAGAAAGGCACCGACGAGAATGCCCTGAGAACATCTCCCACACCTGACACCCCATGTGACGACAATTCACGGGGATTATCACTTATCAAAATACAAGTCCACTGTAATGTATCTCAACTATTTAAAAATCTAAACAAACAGTTCAATATAAACAATTGATAACTAGCTTTGAAATAGTCTTTTGTAATCTTTATCTTTTTAAAATTGCACTGCTTAGTAGCTTGAAAAACTGTGCCGTGAAAATTCACAAGCTGAGTATTGTTTTTTAACGGGTGCTAAGGACACCAATCAATTCAACGTTCCGTCGCGGAAAAAAGAATAAGCACACATTAGTTAATTACTCCGGTACGGCCAAACAGTCCAACACTCAAGTGTAGAACAAGCTGCAACTATAGCTGAACAACAGCATCGGTCAATCCTTAATAAATTATCACGGCGTCGCAGATTAAATTCAGTCGCAACAAGGCCAGCACATCACTGGGTACATGAAAGCTCAAAGGTAGTGATCAATACAATTATTATTTCTCTCCAAGTACCAGTGCTCTTGCTAGTACTACACTTGATGGTCGATCGGTCCAGTCTTTAATGGACTAATCCAGAGAAGGAAACGTCAAGCGGGTGCTAATTAGCAGCCTCAGCATAGCCCACGACCTCTTCTTCACTATAACGAAGAGGCTTCTTTCTCTCTCTCTCTCTCACTCGCAAAATAATTAATCTCTCGAAGAAGACGAAGCTAGAACTGGCCGCCCTCGTAGGTCTGGCCGAACTGCCAGCCGGCGGGGGCGGCGTTGTTGCTGGTGACGGTGCGGCCGTCGCTGGAGGTGACCTGGAAGGAGAGGCTCTGGCCGTCGAGGAAGGAGTTGCTCTGCCAGTTCTGGCCCCAGTTGCGCGACATGGCCTGCCACCCGGTGCGCGACCCCTTGATCGACACCGACCGCACGGCGCCGGCGCCGGCCACGTTCGTCACCAGCACCAGGTTGAAGTACGAGTGCCCGTTGATGGTGAACCGGATTCCCCCCTTCTTCACGCACGGCACCCTGCAAACACAGAGAAAAAAACGAATCTTGGTTGAGCTACCGGTGAACCGACCCGACCCGACCGAGTCGGCGTGACGAGGCCGTACGCGTCGATCAGAAGTCACACTGCCACGGCACAGCGTGCACATGCGTAGCCTGTGGCACGGCGGCAGCAGCAGCAGCAGCCTAGCATGCATGCACCGTATCAAATCTGCAGCGGGGCCCCACGAAAAGTTGAAACCGACCGACGTCGCGTGTTAATTGATCCGGCCGGCCGATCGTGCCAGGACGTGGTAAGTACAGAACTAAAGTCGCGAGCCATGACTGACTCTAACTAGCTTGTACTACGTCTTTTAAGTTGTAACGTGCATGTTCGATTGTACGGGAGCTCTCACCGGCGGTAGGAGACGGGCACGATGCCGGCGCGGTACTGGGCGATGTGGAGGAAGGCCGGCTCGGCCATGTCGAAGTGGGGGCGCGGCGGGTTGCACCAGCCGCCGTCGTCGCTGGGGAGGCCGTAGTTGGGCGGGCAGAAGTTGGTGGCCGTCACGGTGATGGAGCCCGGCAGGCACCACTGCCCGTCGTTGACGCAGCGCAGCTCGTAGCACGACCCGCACGCCGCGCCGTCGTTGAACAGCGCCGTGCTCAGCGCCGCCGTGTTCGTCCCGTACCCCTGGCTGTACAGATTGCCGTACCCACACGCCCCGCCTGAGAAAACAAAGACCATTATATTAAGCATCGCCGCCGCCATGGAAGCATTCTCCGGCTGTTCGTGCACCGGCGGGCTACTCACCCATGGTGCCGGAAGCGTCGCCGCCGCCGTAGAAGGTGGCGTGGGCGGTCTGCCACCCACCGTATCCATCGCCCGCGGCTTGCCGGGGCAGGAAGATGACGGACGCCGAAAAGAGGAGGAAGAGAACACCGGCGGCCGCCATTGCTTGCTGTCACCTGATCAGGCAAGCTATCTCGAAGTGGTCTGGCTGGCAGTGAAGAGCTTGCCCCTCTCTGGCCAATGTATTTATAGCTGAACGCCGGTCGGTCGGATATATTTTCTTCTCGTTGATTTGGTGAGAGAGAGAGAGAGGAAAAAGGTCCGGCCGGCCTAGCTCCTCGACGTGCCGGGGGTGACCACGGCCACGGTGGCCACCGGCAGTTAATACATACAAATCAGGCGCACATGCGAATGTCCTCCCTAAAAATTCCCTAAATTCCCTAAAGATGGCAATGGATACTAAAATCTAAAACCTGATAGGTTTTTACCCTATTAGAATATATATACGGGTTAAATTATTCACCCGTGGATTTGTTAATGGAAGAAAAACAAAACCCAATGGTACGCGGATATGGGTATGGTTTCATACCATCTATACCCATCACCCGATGGATACTCTAAATCCTCTTTCCTAGTCACTGCTTTTCTCTAAGCGCCCCTCCCCCAAGTCCTATGGTAGCGGACAGTGTGTTCCTCTACTCTTCACTCCTCAGTCTCGGCCCCAAAGTTCTAAACATGAGATGTTCAGTATAGGTTGCTGTCAGACACCTGTGCTCCGCTGCCTCCACGCTCCAGCCTCCAGTGCCGGCCGCTGCCAGTGCTCCACCGCCTCCACGCGATCCATGCCTTTGTCCTTCAGCCAGCCAGCAGTGACTGACTTCAGGCGTCAGGCAACTTCAGCGACTCCCAACAGTTATTATAGGTATGGGTTACTCGATGGGTATATTTTACCCGCGTAGGTATGGGTTTGAGAAAAATTTGGATCCGCATATATATATATGAGTCATCCGATAGGGAGATTTTTTCTTAACGGGTATAGGTTTGAGATGGTCAAACCTGATAGGTATAGACCCATTACCATCTTTAGTCCTCCCCACACCAGCGCCGCGGTGCGTGGATCAGAATCAGAACGCTAGATGGGCGCCTTGCGCGGCGCGCGATTGGCCGGCTAGCTAGCTCGCGCGCGCGTGACCACCGCCGTGTCTGAGCCAGGTTCAGGACAGGAGATCGATCGGTCCGCTGATCCGGTGGGTGTCGCGGCGCGGCGCACGGCCCGGCCGGCCTCGCGTCGCGGGTGCGGCATGGGCGGTGTCCGGTGGCGAGGCCTACAGCCGGCCACTACTGCTACGTGATATGTGTGGCCTGACAACGACGCGATCGGCATCCACGGGCGCGCGTACACGTGCATGTCGATTCAAAGTAACTGGTTGATTATTCCAGCGTTGGGAGGCAGTGATGCCCATATGTGCATGGGTGACCATCTGATTGCCGCCGTCTCAGCGTTTTTCTACTGAGGTGAAGCTGGTAATGATCATCTGGTCACTCTGCCAGTGACAACAACCGTTAAGCTCGCTCAGGTGACTAGATTATCCAACACGTTGAGCCAATATTAAGGCCAGCGAATGGCACAAGTAAAATAGTTACTAAGCAGACAGTATTAAGGCCAGATTACTGGCTCCAATGATTAGTGCAGGTTTTTAGGTGGATGAGGTGTGAAATCGGCATAACCTTCCTTGTGGGGTCCTGTCCCTCTGAAGCATGCAACTAGGGGCACGGAGACGACTCACATAGACACACACGCTCACATGCATGGAACATGGCACGGCCGTGTAGGTCTAGTAAAATATAAATCCAACAGCTTCCGAACAAAACTGCGGCCGAGCATATGCATGCATTCCATCCACGCTCGAGTCCAAGATTGATAACTTCAAAATGTCATCTTGATATGCGGCTCTCGCGAAGTCCGTTCTTGCCCTTTTTTTATGCAGAGCCCTGCAGATTGGTTCTCCCTTGCAAAAGCCTACCTAGGCTCTGTGTCAACCTAAGCTGCTCCTGCCCTCTTCAGTTTCGGCGAAAGCGATTGTTTTTTCCGAGGCTATCTATCGATCACATTTGGTGCTGCCCCATGCCATGTTAGCCGCACATGGCGTGGCCGCCCGGCCATTTCGGTTATTCACCTGTCACTAACATGACGGCCTCCCTCTTGCACCCGAACAGTTCTCTCAAGCTGTAGCTAGCCTTGCACTGTCACTGCTACAGAAATACTCGTCCAATGTAAAACTGCCTGATTACTAGTCCCAGATTTTTCTCTCAGCCACAGCTCAATGTAAAGTTGCAGTGACATAATTTTCAGTTAGCGCCGGTAGTAGACAGGTAGTGCAGTTTTGAGCGGTTTACGGGGAACTTCAGAGAGAGTGCAGTTTTCAGTAGACCACCGGAAATTATCATCTGACCATGATGTGATAACCTGCCATTCTGCCGTTGTCTTGTGAGTTGTGAGTATGAACAGAAGGCATAACAGTGCGCTGCTGCTCGCCCTGTTGCTGGTGAATGCAGGTCGCATGGAGATGTGACAAGGACAGCCGTGGGAGAGGAAGGCAGGAGCCATGTGGGGTGGGCACACCGAAGTAGATCACACGATCTTGCCCTGATGGGACTCGCAAACCTGGGGAACCCCTCAGCTTCAGGCCTCAGGCCCCTCCAAAACGGACCGATATCTCTGCAAAATCCTGCAGGAATGAAACGTCCTCTCTGTCCTGGAGGGAATCTCCAATCTCGTGCTCATCTCTGATCAGTGATCATATCCCTGCGTATATACACGCTTTCCGGTTTATCTACTCTGTCTCTCATCAGAATTCAGACACAATCTTGCGTTGATTCGCTGCACGGTTATGCTTCCAGTTAGCTTTCCAGAGCTGCGTGTGTTCCTGCCTGCCTGGTGAACGTTCATCAGTTCATGCATGATTGCCAAGAATATTCTTTGCTTGGACATGCAAGATGGCTATTCTGAATTTTTTTTATCAAACAAATCCAGCTCGTTTCTCTGAAGCCCCTTTTTTTGCGTTATCCACATCAGATCTTTGCGAGTTCATGATGAAAGGCACGTTCATGTGAGCCCTTTCGTGCTGTGTTTTGGAGTTGTTTTTTTTCTGAAGCTTTTGCTTTCAGCATCAACGGTGCTATCTGGTAACATGGGGTTCGTTAAGATGTCCAACTAACTCAGTATTGTATTATTCTTTTTGCGAGAAGATTGTATTTGAGTAGGGGACCATTAGAATTATTTGGGAAAAACAAGGATTGAGCATGCAAGAAGCTTTTGCAGAGAATAACATTTCAGAAAGAAAAAAAGTCTATGACCCTAACTATTGGGGCTCCTTTGAAACTGAGGAAATTTAGAGAAGTTTTATGGCAATCAAACTATAATTTATATGAAAATCAGGTAACCCCTGTTGTGATTCAGGAATTTTGTTCGAAAAGTAAGGGTCTCAATTCAAAGGGAAAAAAATCCTGTAGAGCCATTTGGATGGTAATAAGATTGCTTCAAAGGAATTTCGTAGGGTAGGAAAAATTCCTCCAAATTTTAGAGGACTGTAGTATGACATCTAACCTTGTGTTTAAAATTCCTTTAAGAATTTCAATGTACTTTCTCTCTACCTCTCCATTTTCTCTTCAACATATCATGCATAATATTAAATTTCCTGTATTTTCTTAGGAGACATGCAAACAATTTTTTTCTATTCCAAAGGTTTTATTTCCTATAGATTTCAATAAACCGTAACATCTCAACCATATGTTTTTATATTCCCCTATTCCAAATAAGTACTGATTTTTTGAAAGGAGTCACCAATGTGAGTTTACTTTATCTCGTACGCATCCCCTTTGTAAAAAAAACAAATAAAGAATAAAACCGTAACAAAATTCTTCAAACACCTAGTTACCAGATTTTGAATCCCAGTGAGTTAATTTACAAACACGTCGGAGCCTATCTGTGCTTTAACGACTGAGGTATATGTGGTGTTTATTTGTGTGTCAGGATAAGCGTAGAATTATAGACTAAAATGATCGACTCGAAACAAAGCCAATAATTTTATATGGATTTGGGTCTTTCAAAGGATAACAACCATACATACTGTATCTGGTATCGTAGATTGCATCTATAAACAATGTCTTAAAAAGCTAAAGGCTTAGTGTAAACATGGATGCTAAGTCGTGATCTAAGAGTGGATGCCTTTGAAAGGGACCCTCGCCCCTCTCATATAGTCCGAGGGACGGGTTACAAGGCTATAAATCTTATCTTGAGTTAGTTTCCTATATTGGCATCGGAATGCTGAATAGGTTAAACTCATGTCTAGTCCGATACATTAGAAGTCTATCGTAAGATATTCAGGCAGTCCCATGATATTGTAAACTAGAATTGAATTTAACAATTCATAATATTGTTACTGTCCAGATTCATTATAATATAAAATATCAAATTCGGTCATATGTTGTAATATTATGGGATAGAGGGAGTATTAGGGTATTTCTAACCCTCTAAATTGGATGGTGTCTTAGGCATTTATTAGGCTGCCACGTAGGAAAGAATCTAATGTGGCAAGAAAGTTAAAGAAGTGAGTGAATAGAAAATAAAGAAACCATATCTTAAGCAAGACATCATGTCATCACGATATCTAACGCAGGGATGAAAAGGGATTGGATGAGAGAGGGAATGAGAAAAGAGAGTGATATAAAAAATTTATTGCAGATCTATACTAAGAAATCAAGGTTAAAAATATGTTTTCTAGATATAATATCTTACTGACATAATAAAATAAGAAACTACGTTAGAATTGGACTCAATCACGTGTCAAGTCTCAAGTCTGTGCTCGTATTTCCATGTAACCGGAAAAATAATCGGGAAAAACTGAATCTTGGTTTTTAAGGCAAAAATCTAAATTAAAGTTGGATGCGCGCAATACAGAATGGTCAATGGCCTTGGTAAAGACTTAAAGTCGTCCTGTCAAGCCATTGACAAGCGACAACCCAACTGAGACGTATAGAAAGATCAACCAGCCCACTAGGCTACTTCTGCTTAGCAAAAGACGGGCCTTGTTGGTATCAGGTTTAATGGGAGCTTTTGGGCCCAATGTCCCAATGCAACAGCTTCTCAGATCCCGACAACTTTTTTATTCATAAATCAGCACTAGTTTAACTATTTAAATAAGTTATTGTATATAAAAGCTTCCAGAAGCTCGTTGTCTGATTCTAAAAATAACTTCAATATTGCCCTACCAATAAAATTATAATTTTTTGCTTACTATCATTATTTAGGAATTTTTTTACATATTTTAGTATGGAAATAAGAATACAAAATATAGGATACTAAATTATGTTAATTTTTAAGTGTCGACGGGTGGTCGGACAATCCTCCTCGGGAGTGGTCCGAGGGGATGATTTGTAGTGGCAGGGAAGCGCTGCACTCAAGACCCGATGGTTACACAGCTCGTATGAATAGAACTGGCCGGAGTTGACTCGAGGGTTTAGAGTGGTT
>KE372621.1:1206471-1230188 GCA_000418225.1 Zizania latifolia | reverse complement strand
CGGTTGAGCTGCGCCTCGAACGCCAGCCGCTCGTACTCGTCGAGCAGCGCGCTGTGCCGCCCACCGCAGCCGGCGCTCACGTCGAGGCTGTACCGCGCCACCACCACGCCGCCGCCGCAGTCTTCTTTTCCCCTGGATCTCTCCATGTACAGTGTGACCCGTCACCACGACCCTGCGAGGCTGCGACTACACGTACCATACCACCACATCTCATGATTGGTATTTAGACGCGCTCGCATGCGGCACTAGCAACTTAGCCAGCATCGTGGTGGTCCTCCCATGCCGCGGCGGCCACGCCATTATTTTGGGCGAGCTTGACGTAGCAACGACGCCAAGGATCGCTGCCGCAACAAAGCTTTGCATCGCAAACAGCCATGCACGAGATTCTAGCTCTGTCGCTTTTATCACCTAGGAAGGAGAGAAAATTCCATGCTCTTTAGCAAAAGCATAATGTAAAGTTGCACACTGCAGCAGCTGCAACCTGCAAGCAACCTGCTGAATTTTGATGAGTCCTTTTTATTCCTGAAGTAGTAGTACCAAACTACCAATATTTGCTGTCTCCTTGATTTTTCTTTTTTTTAAAGAAGAAGAAACTTTCGTTACTCCGATTAGGCAGCTATAAATCGCCGATTACAGATAAACCGAGAGAATTACTCTGACAATTCTGTTTCTGAGGATCCCAAAGCAGCGCCAACTTCGACAGTTCATGCGCGACATTATTATAAGCTCTAGGACAATACATCGAATTTGCAACACCAAACTGAAAAATAGCGAGTTCTTAGCTTTTCAAATAACAACGGCATTGATACTATTTTTCGGACAGACAAGAAGATTGTTGGTCAAATATTATTTAGGATGAAAAAAAACAAAATTTATAAACATACATAAGATCGACAGAATGGTACTGAAAAGACACTAAACCTTGTTTATCTTGTTCCCTAGCATCAACAGAGTGGTACTGAAGAGACACTAAACCTTGTGTATATCGTTCCCTAGCATTCTAGCAAAGCAACTAGCTCCACTACATTTGGATATCTCAAAGAAAAATGTCATAAGTTTAACATCTTGATTACAACATTTCATCCTCCTTGGCACAGAGCTTGCATTGTGTCTAATGCAACCAACCTCTTTTACCAAGTTGTTCCATGTGAAACATGCTCGTCGTCATTGATACTATTTCTTTGTTAATTTCTAAAATTACTTGGTTCATACCATAGTTCACAGAACCGGTGGAGCGTCGGTTACCGGTAAAACGCATGTAATCAACTGGTTAGTGGTAACCGTCACCGGACAAGATTTGATTGTAGAAAATCATGGCATCTTGTTTTTTTAACCTAGATCCATACCAAAGCAAATTGCCAGCTTTAGAGCTTCAACAGATGCCCTGTCAATTCACTAAACTCGCAGCTGCTGCTATAATGGGTTGTTCTTGGCCAGGGGTGAAGCCACGGTGACTTTTGTGAGTGCAAATGCACCCATTTAATTGCAACGACATCCCTGCAAATTTACATTTTAGATCCGGACTGGGGCACCGGAGTTGGATGAATTGAATTCAACTGTACTTTCAAAGATCCAACCAAACTGTCGTACTTTGAACGAAATTTCTCCAAAACCGAGCCCAAATTAGCAAAGGACGACTCAACTGCTCGAGTCCAGGTCCAACTGCGTCAGAATTCAGAAAACTCTCGGTCGCGCTGCAGCCCGCAGCGGCACAAGCCTCGCCCAACTCTTCTTCTCGTCCTCGTTCGTCGTCGCGCGGCGGCGCATCCCGCGGCCACGACTCCTCGCTTGGTTGCATCGAAGCGATAAAACCCCACAAAGTTTTCGATCCCCAAGGGTGCTGAAAGCGCGTCGTCGATCGGATTCCCCCTCCAGATCCGGATCCACCGGAGGATCGGATCTCTCGCCGGAGCGCAGCGGGCAGATGCGATCCACGCCGCGCCCCCGCCGCCAGAGCCGACGGCGAGTCGGCTGAAGACGTCTTTTACCTGCTTCCGCTCCTGCCCCGCACCGGAGATCAGCGCGAGCCGATGGGCGCCTGCAGGTTCGCTGCTCTTGTTGTGCTCCTCCTTGCTTTGGCCTCGCTTCTCGGCCCCGCGGCGGCTAGGGCTTTGCAGGGCGAGAAGCCCAGCTCCAGTCAGGTGAGGATTCGAGGTTTTCCAGTTATCTGGTTTTCAATTATAGATTACTTAGCGGAATGGATTGGCATAGAGTTGCTGCGAAAGGGGGACGAGGTTTACATTTAGTGGTTGTTTGGATCTCTCCAGGGAGCTCCTGCACCTACCGTTGCTGCAGGTGGATCACCTGACAAATTGGGGAACTCATCAAATGCCCATAATCCTGTGAGCAAGGGGCCGCACCACCAACCACAACCGCTGGAAAAGCCTCCAAAGGATTCAAAGACACCACCATCAAATGTGTCAGAGAGCAAGGGGCAGGAAGGAGGTGCGGACAACTCTGCACACCCGGTACCATCGACGAATGTGCATAATAGTCCTACTCCAGAAAGTCCCAGACCAACTGGTGGGACGGACCGGGAAGGAGGAGGAAGTGTGGGGAAGAAGGAGCCTACAGAAGAAATTAAAAAGGTTGTGAAGTGTGATGATCCAATGCACAGATGTTCTGTTCAAGGAGAATTTACTGCCTGCCTTCAGATTTCTCAAAATGGTACTGCTGCTTTCTTTGAAACTCCACTAGATTCAATTCACTGAGTCAGTGTTTTCTATTTTTTTTTTGTGTAGAGATATTTTATCCAATGTGTGTGTTTAGGGAGAAAAACAAAGTGTTTACTTGATTTAGTAGTTTATGAAGGTTCATTTGTGCCATGCTTAATTGCAAGAGTTGCATTCAACTTGAGCCAGTTTATTGCCAGGGAAAAAGTGATGGAGTTCATTTCATGTGTTTTGCTTACATGCTGCATCTTTTAGACTAACATACTGGGTAGGTCATTGTGTGGACTGCAGAGATAGTATTTGATGATATGCTGAGCGGCATCAGTCTATAAGAACTTTATTTATGTAAAGCATTGAATTAATCACAAAGTAAAACTGCAAGAGTTAACATGAACATTGATAGACAAGGGGATTTATAGAAGGCAAAATGTATGTGAAACAGTAGGAAACAAGTCTTACACCTGTCTATATCATGTCAAAATCCCTAAGGATCATGTTGCATCACTTGGCCTAATGTTATTTGAATGGAACCGAGGAGAAATTTGTTTTGGTCATTGACACAATATGCACCACATTATTCTCATAGCTAGAAACTGTCAAGGATATCTCAAATGAAGAACCTGTGAGATGTCATAAGATGACTTACAGGTATAGAAATCCCTAAAGTTATGTGTTAAAAGTTTCTGAGCTCTGAAGGTGCAGCTCCTTTTAGCCAGTCATAATCTTGTGGCTTTTGTGGTGCATCATGTTTAGATGTCTTTCGCTTTGTGGGTTGATGTGATCACCATCTGTAAGTTGGTAATCCTGGCAGTGCTCTGTTCTGAACCTGGTTATGCTTTCAATTAAAGCTGGGCAGTTTATGCCTTTTGTCTGAAAAGTTTATGAAGGTATGCCAGTTTCAAAAACAAGAATGTTAATGCCAACAACTGAATGTGACCATAGATCCATAAAATGTCTCTGTACAAAACATGCTTATATTTTGGTTTATAATTGAAGTTTATTGTCCAATTAGAATATGGAAATCTTAGTTGGCGTATGCTGGTTGGTATTGCTTTCCTGGGTAATATTTATGGTCGAAATTTGACACAAGGGGGAATAACAATAAGGGGATATGGTATGATGTTATTGAAGGGAGGCACCCTTTTTATTTTTACCTCAGCAAAAAGCCACAAAACATGTAAATAATTTATTTCCAATTCCTACGGGACTGGAGTACTGGACTGATTCATGTGAAAATCATGCAAAATTCTGCGCGTTCGGATAATGGTTAATATTCAAAGGTCCGTGTCTAGGTTTGTCATTTTTGTTCTACTGCTGAATTTAAATTTAGCAGCTTTAAGGCTTCAAGGGACATTAACAGGCTTAACATTGTCAAATGTATATATAATTAAAAGAATTTCAATTTCTGGGTACTGTGTAGAGGTTTTGTGATAAATAATTGTTTGCAGTCTTGTAGCATCTGTTTGAGATTAGATATATGGATTGAGGGTGGAAATCATAATATTGATATGTACTATATTTGACCTTCACTTTCATGAATCTAAAAAAGTTGTGTTTATTTTTGCAGCATCAATTCAACCATTTGTTATAGTCCAGAATGAAAAGCAGAATGCTATTAGTGTCAGTGTCGAAGCAACACCTAATATCATTATTGATAGCAAGAAGTTGCCATTACAGCTGGCCAAGGGTATCTCCAGAGAGGTACGAAAGTTAGTTTGTTTCTAACATTTCCATCAAGTTTCCTTGAAAATATGCTGGTCATACGCTCTCATGCTTGAAATAGATTAATAGAAGGTGATAGTTACCTGAGTCCTGAAAACCTCACCAATCCTGGTGCACCATATATTTCATGGTTAATTACACTTTAGGGCATTACATAGTAGTTCTCAGTTCTTAGCATGTGCTTTGTGAGTTTGTAGAAACACAATATGTTTTTATGGATTGGATGGGTAGATTACCTATTCAGAGACCAGTTCCAGGAGTCCAGGTCTCCCAGCTGTATAGTTGGCTTAGGCTATTGGTTGCCATCCTTTTCCCATAAAAGAGTGGAGGACCATCCTCTTATTTTGTGACATGATCACAGATTCACAATTATGTTATGACTGTTTGCATTCATTCTAAGTGGGGCGAGTAAGAGTTAGGAGTAAAATCATAAATATGTCTGTCATGGGTATGGGCCTAGAGGCCAAGGCCCACAATCTAGCCCAATATAGGTCATGAACAGTACTCACGTGGTACTGTTGCAGCAGTTTAGGGATTTGTTAGTTTAGAGATTTGATTAGGTTTCTTATTTTAGAGATAAGATTAGATTGAGTTGTTATCTATTTCCTAAATTTAGAGATTAGATTCTTGATAGTTAAGTCATGCTATCTATATAAGGATGAGTTGTATCTCAATTTCATTAAGCAATGAAGAATTAGTCTAATCTTTCCCCAATGTTTATCATCTCAGTCTAAGTTCCTCCTCTCATTTCTAGCAGTCGACGCCACCCAGTTATCCTTCTGGTGGTGTTTATCCCATCATGAATTTGGTTTATGACAACTTGGTATCAGAGTCGCTCATTATGGTTTCTGTTGCTAATCTTAAAACTACAGAAGTTACTGTCCATGTCATGATGAGCCATCTACTCTACTACAGCTGAGGACAAGCTGCTCAAAAGAAGGGGTGTAATGTCATGGGTATGGGCCTAGAGATTTGTAGCAGCAGTTTAGGGATTTGTTAGTTTAGAGATTTGATTAGGTTTCTTATTTAGTTATTTTAGAGATAAGATTATATTGAGTTGTAATCTGTTTGCTAGATTTAGAGATTAGATTCTTGAGAGTCAAGTCACGCTAAGGATGGGTTGTATCTCTATTGCATTAAGCAATGAAGAATTAGTCTAATCTCTTCCTAATGTTCATCGCCCTAGTCTAAGTTTCTCCTCTCGTCTCTAGTAGCCGATGCTGCTTGGCTATCCTCCCGATGGTGTTTATCCCGTCATGAATTTGGTTCATGACAACGTCTGGATGAATGACCAAATATTTGCATACATGTCCTCCATAACAAATCAGTACAATTATGTCCTGGAGCATGACAATATTTCCTGCATACTTATGAGTATTTAAATTTCAATGCAAATGAATGCTCCTCTTATTCTACAACAACATCAGCCTTTAATCCCAAGCAAGTTTGGTTAATGGAGAGATGAATTATTGTCTGATTCTAATACTATAAAATTCATGTGTAACTTATTTTTATGTTATTTTTGTGACCTTTTTCTTGCAATTTTAATGTGTATTGCTAAAACTTTTTGCCTGATTTGTATTACCAGATAAACATAACCTATGGCAATCCAAATGGTGGAGAAATTAAAGTGATGTCTGGGAAAGGGTACTGTCTCTTACACCCCAAGCAAACAGTTTCTAATTGGCAACAACAATTTGAGCAGCTTGCAGCTTATGCAACACTCATGAATCCAATCTATAGTGCCTCCTTCCTTGTTTTCACTGTTGTCTTGGTGGGAGTACTGTGTGCCTGTTGCAAGTTTGCAAGAAGAAAGCACGCTGATGGAGTCCCATATCAGCAACTTGAGATGGGAACTCAGGCTCCCAACTCATCAGGTGTGGAAAATACTACGAACACAGTAGATGGCTGGGAAGACCGCTGGGATGATGACTGGGATGATGAAGAAGCACCTGCCAAACCTTCAGATAAAAAACCATCTGGAAGTATCTCCGCGAATGGCCTTTCTTTGAATCCTCAGACCAATAGCAAAGATGGTTGGGATGTAGATTGGGATGACTAAGCTGCAATAGAATGTTGAAGAAATATCCTTTCTGGTGAAATGAGAGATGATCTAGGCAACCTGTGGAAAAGACAGTAAAATCCAACTAAACCTGAACTAGTGACATCTGTGATTGACAAGGTCACCCACATTCTGGAAGATAAGTTTGTCCGTCTTCATACGGTTTGTACAATAGTGTTCCACTACTACTTTTGTTAGCTGGTACAAAGTGTAATTTCTTTAGTAATACCACAGCACGGTTTCTTAATAACATGACCGAGACACGAACTGTAATTTTTTGACAGAGGTAAACAGCCATTGTTTTCTTTTCATAAAAAATCATCTTGAAAAACTCCTGGTGCACACACCAAATTACCAATACGTGTCATTACACCACTGGTGCAGTCATGCTGTACATTTGAACTTCTTGGAACCCAGCTGGCCGGTCTGCCATAGAGATTACATAGAGGTATGCTTGTTAAGGGTGGTATCCTAAACTTCACTTGAGACTTGAGAGCTGTGCAGGAGCATTGGGCAGTGCTTTGTCACCACTTCCTTCTCAGGCTTTCTATATCCTTTTTGGTTGTCTGTTTCTTTTCATTTGCGCTATGCCTGGAGTAGTGGAGTGCATCTTGGTATTCACTCCATGCTATATCGGCTTTCCTTGAATCAGATGCCTGGGAGTGACAGCCTCTGCTGGTCGCTTTTTGGAATATCATATTACTCCATTTTTTCATGTGGCATACCTTTGCATTTCCTTGTCGCGATCTGCTTGTAACAGTGATTCTGATCAATCATCAGCCTGAATATACTGGTCGTGAGGTTATAATTAAGAGCAGCACTTGTCTTGTGAGTTGTGCATGGCATATGTTCTTGTGAGTATTAAACAGCATGACTGCATGAGTGACTCTTGACTCCTGAGTGGCATTGTGACAATCATTGATACAATTGTGCTATGACCTAGGAGTAGTTCAGTACTCATCAATAGTCTTGCTTCTGATTGATCTGCACCAGTTCATATGTGCAGTAGTCTGTTTCTCTTTAGAGTTTACTTGTGGCAAGCATAAAGCTGTTATACTGCGGCTTCCAGTACTATGTTCTCCTAGGCATTTTTCTCTCTACTCCCTAGTAGTTCAGTGATCAGTACTGACCAAAGGTGCAGTTTACCTGCTAAAAGACTAAAGTGGCTTCTCTGCTAAATGGCCTGTGTTCTGATCTACCCTAATTGCCAAAAATGACAGGAGGGACCATCCTGTATTCCTGTTTAGCTTACCACACTTACCATAGCTTTATTCAGGAACCACTGGTACACTGGCGATAGCTGTACAATTGTTCAGGCAATAAATCTGATTTGCCAGGATAACGATGCCTTGAAGGTGATTAGGTAAGTTGTTCAGGGAAAAAAGTTTGTTCAGTGATAACAACTACAAATGCCTTCACGCAGACCAGATGGTAACTGGTGAAAGCTGGGGGACCAACTGGAGTTGCACCGTGAAAGTGAAACACGCTTTTATTGAGCTCAGAGGTTGTACATGGGGGACACTGATACACCGTCACCGAGCTGTCACGGATGCTTCTTCCCCTCTCCCCCACCCACCAACCACGCCCAGCTTTCCTCGCTGTGCGTTGCTACTCTTACCATCTTTTCTCTGCGATGGTTACGGTAGCTATTGTATCGGTTTCTATAAACCATTTCAAACCATTTTAGAGCAAGATATTAAAAATTGTGGTACTACCATTATGTAAACCTTACATAAGAAAAAGATTTGATTATATGAAAATTAAGGATTTACTCTCTATATCTCACTGACATGTGAGGTCCTTTCAGATCAATGACATGTGAACCAGGAGGTTAAAAGAGCTTATTCGATAAGTGGAAAAGAGCTCGGAAATGCTCAGATACTTAGTCCGTGTCGACATGTTTGCATGCCGGATAGTACTCCCTTGTCTCAAAATACAACCATTTCTACCATTTAAATTTTGTCTTAAATATTAAGACTTCTACAATTTTCTCCTCTAAATCTTTTTATTTTACTCCTACCTAAAATACTAGTTGCATGTAATACTAATTGTTTGAAGTACTAGTTAAAAGGTAGTGTAGGCTTTTTTTTCTTATATCTTAATAAATATGTTAAAGTCTAGATATAGTTATAATCTGAGACGGAAGGGATATCTATTTTTCTCCGGCGATTTTGCACATGTTCGTCCGAAATGCAAGCAGAATCCTTTTTTTAATTGTCGGTTTTGGCTCTCGTATTTCCTTGTGTACCAGATCGCTCGACAGCTGTGTGTATCGCCTGTCCTACAGGGCTTCACTGGCACGATGGTACTACTGCTCCGCCTCTAGCTGAATCTTGATCTTATCGCAAGAGACGACGACGACGCGTCACTTCAAATCAAAAGTTATTTTGAAACTGAACAAAAAACGCTGCTCGTTCGTACGAAAAACTGCTTGCCATCTGCCAAGTACGACTGCACCAACAGTCGAGCAGAGCATGCATGCACCGAAAGATTCCGTTCTTCATCGCTCATAGCGCTGTGACAGTGTGCTACATTGATTTTAGGGCTGCTTGGTTATGATTCTTTTTCCCGTAATTTGTGTTTGACATCTTTAAAAAAAATTAATGTTTAGGTAAGATCTTTATATTTGTACTCATCACGGTTATACTGTAAAAGATGATAAAATTTTAAAATAATACTCTAAAATTGATGTTACGGTATACCTATTAGATAATACTTACGATTAATTTAGACAATTAATTTTAGTTAGAATTAAAAATAAATTAAAATTAAAAATACTTGGTGACTGATAGATAATTGGAAATTCAGTGCAGAAAATTATAAAGTATGTGCAGAAAATTAAAAAGTTAGCGCAGAAAATTAAAAAATATGCGCAGAAAAAATCAAGAGTTAATATGTCACCATCTTTAATCATAACTATTAAATAAAAACAAATAAATAATTTACAATATTACTGGTGTACCGTAAAATTTGCCTTCAATGGATAGCTTCAGACTTCAGTCTGCAGGAGAAACAAGCCGGGCTTTGGTCGCATGGCACTGGTACTCTGCTAGACTAGCGGTGTTAAACAACCCAAACAAAAATAAAAATGCTGGTAATTAAAGTGTGAGTGAGTTATTGAATAAACGTAAACCTGAAGCAATGATTGCTAACTATAAAATACTCAATTATTTACCATTGTATCCTTTTGCAACTATATATGAGATCAAACATCGAAATCTTATACCTTAATAGATAATATTATAATTTTAATTATGAAAACGATACTAGTTTTTTATCATTAAAATACTTTCATATAATTATATTTAATATGTATATATATAACTATAAATATGTGCATGGAAGACTGTAGATGCCTAAAACATCATCTATTAAAAATTAGTAATATTAGTATAGAATATAACCTGTGATAACATAGTTTCAAACAGAAAACCCACAGAAATTACATACAACAAAATCATAAGATGGAAAATAGACATGGCATCTTATTGGCTACTGGCTAGTTAAAAATGTTTGAAATCCACGATTATCTCCACAGGCACTGCACAAGTTTGTACATTCTCAAAAATTAAAATACACAAACAAAGCAATATTCCATACTCTGTTCATTCCCGACAAGCTGCAGGAAATGAGTGAAAAAAGTTTTAAAAAGGTTATCCTACGAAATTCCGGCTGGCATTAATGGCAGGGGTTTCTTCCCACTTCCCTCACAAATGACAAAACCAAACAAGCAAGAAGGAAATTTTATCATCTTAACACAGTTGTTGAAGTTGTCATTTTGTGCTATCCCGTATACTCCTTTCATCCTATTGTGATCCGTGGCTAACGATTTTTTTTTAATTTTAATCTATTTATTACTCTATCAACATATCAATACATGTATGACTATTTAAATTATGTACGGCTCTTTAATGCATCATTATTTTTTAAACCAGTTTTTTTCAGGAAAACGAAATAATCATAGGATACGATTGGAAAAACAAAGTGATATGTTTATATTTTTGCACCGATCAATGATGGAAATTATGCCTTCTTGATCTCAGTTTCATACCCTTATACACATATCATGTATGGAAGTATGGAACATATGATAACTAGTTTATGTATTGCATATTAAGTATGCCATAAATAAATTCGGTAAAGGTGAGTTTTAAACTCTACAAAAATCTCACGTAAAAGATTAAGTTAATCTGATGAACAAAGCATCGGATTTTATGGTAAAGAATTTGAGTCCCGTACCAATCGTAATTTATTTCTAAGATATGTACGTGATAAAAGATCAAATGAAACCAAATGTGTGACATGATCTCCCCGAACACTCCTACACTCTGCATCTCCACGCCGCCACGCGACACTCGAATGGACGAACACCTCGCATGATCTCGTCCACCACCTCCTCCTCCTCGTCAATGGCGACCGCGGCCGCCGCGCTGCTTGTCCTTCCGCTTGCCGCAATCCTCGCGGCGGCGGCGGGGGCGGGCGCCGTGAACGACGACGTGCTCGCGCTGGTGGTCTTCAAGTCGGGGGTGTCCGACCCGACGGGCCGCCTCGCGCCCTGGTCGGAGGACGTCGACCGGGCCTGCGCCTGGCCGGGCGTCTCGTGCGACGCGCGCACCGGCCGCGTCGACGCGCTCGAGCTCCCCGCCGCCGAGCTCTCCGGCCGCCTCCCCCGCTCCGCGCTGCTCCGCCTGGACGCTCTCCTCTCCCTCGCGCTCCCCGGTAACAACATCTCCGGTACGCTCCCGGACGCGCTGCCCCCGCGGGTCCGCGCGCTCGACCTCTCCGCCAACGCCCTCTCCGGCTACATCCCCGCCGTCCTCGCTTCCTGCGGGTCCCTCGTGTCGCTCAACCTCTCCGGGAACCGCCTCTCTGGTCCTGTCCCCGATGGCATCTGGTCTCTGCCGTCGCTCCGGTCGCTGGACCTCTCCGGCAACGAGCTCTCCGGCAGCGTGCCCGGGGGTTTCCCACAGAGCAGCTCGTTGCGTGTGCTCGACTTGAGTCGCAACCTACTCGAAGGGGAGATACCGGCGGACGTCGGCGAGGCTGGTCTGCTCAAATCGTTGGATATCGGGGATAATTTGTTCACCGGCGGGATGCCGGAGTCGTTACGTGGGCTCTCCGGGCTGAGCTCTCTTGGCGCAGGCGGCAATGCGCTCGCTGGTGAGCTCCCGGCGTGGGTTGGGGAGATGGCGGCGCTGGAGAGGCTAGATTTGTCCGGCAACCGTTTCGTCGGTGCTATCCCAGACAGCATCTCGGGGTGCAAGAACCTGGTCGAGGTTGACCTCAGCCGGAACGCGCTCACCGGGGAGCTCCCGTGGTGGGTGTTCGGCCTGGCGTTGCAGCGTGTCTGCCTCGCCGGCAATGCACTTTCCGGCTGGGTCAAAGTTCCCGGTGGCAATGCTTCGGTGCTACAAGAACTGGACCTGTCGGGCAATGCCTTCTCCGGCGCGATCCCACCTGATGTTGCCAGCCTTTCCAGATTGCAACATCTAAACTTGTCCTCAAATTCCATGTCGGGGCAGCTTCCGGTGAGCATCGGACAGATGACATTGTTGGAGGTGATGGATGTTAGCAGAAACCAACTGAGCGGGGGCATCCCACTGGAGATTGGAGGTGCGGTGGCGCTCCGGAAATTGCTTATGAGGAGAAATTCGCTCACTGGAGTCATTCCTCCTCAGATTGGGAATTGCAGATCCCTGATTGCTTTGTAAGTGATATTTTCTCCAACATAATTATGCAGCCTTTGTGTTTGACTAACAGTAGCTTCTACTTTGTTTTTTCTTGTGTTAGCACTTGCCTGCTCTCTGGTTCCTAGGTTGCAGGTGCCATGGAGAAAGTGATGGACATGTCTTATTTTCTGTTTGGTAGCACTAAGCCAGCAATGCCGGAACCATGCTTGTCTTGTTGCTCTGCTATTATCCCAGTGTCTCTGTCCATGCTTTTTCTTGGATACAATAAAAAACATGAGTCAAATTACATAAGAAATGTGAATGCTTCTTAAAACACATAAATTACAATGAACAAGGCAAACCATGTTGCATCATTGCTATCAAAATCTTGGCACCATTTCAGCTGATGTGTATATGGTTCTTTTCTTGCATTGCAGGGATCTATCAGAGAACAAACTTACAGGGCCTATTCCTGTCACCATAGGCAACCTCATCAGTCTCCAAATGGTTGATCTCTCGCAGAACAAGCTGAATGGGACTCTGCCAGTGGAGCTCTCTAAACTTGCAAGCCTTCAAGTCTTCAATGTCTCGCACAATCTGCTATCAGGAAGCCTCCCCATCAGTCACTTTTTTGACACCATCCCTGATTCTTTCATCTCGGACAACGCTGGACTTTGCAGCTCCCAAAGAGACAATTCCTGCAGTGGTGTCATGCCAAAGCCAATTGTTTTTAACCCTAACACTTCATCTGATCCCCTGCCAGAGGTTTCTGCAACTGTCCCCAGCAGCCGTCACCACAAGAAGATCATATTGAGCATCTCTACTCTGATTGCTATTGTGGGTGGAGCGTTGATTATTCTTGGCGTAATAACTATCACAGTGCTCAACCGTCGTGTCCGGACTGCAGCCTCCCACTCTGCAGTTCCCGCGGCATTGTCTGATGATTATGGTAGCGAATCCCCAGATAATGAAGCCAACTCTGGCAAACTTGTCATGTTCGGCAGAGGCAGCCCTGATTTCAGCGCAGGTGGGCATGCATTGCTGAATAAGGATTGCGAACTTGGGCGAGGAGGCTTTGGCACGCTTTACAAGGCAGTTCTGAGAGATGGCCAGCCTGTGGCGATCAAGAAGCTGACAGTGTCAAGCTTGGTAAAGTCAGAGGACGACTTCAAGAGGCAGGTTAAACTTCTTGGCAAGGTGCGGCACCATAATGTTGTTACTCTCAGAGGCTTCTACTGGACTTCCTCACTGCAGCTCCTCATCTATGACTTCGTGCCTGGGGGAAACCTGTATCAGCACCTGCACGAGTGCTCAGGGGAGAGCTCGCTTTCATGGATGGAAAGGTTTGGCATGATCATCGGTGTAGCCCGTGCCCTTGCGCACTTGCACCGCCTTGGGATAATCCACTACAATCTGAAGTCAAGCAATGTCTTGCTAGATAGCAATGGCGAGCCCAGGGTTGGTGACTATGGCCTTGTCAAGCTCTTGCCTATGCTGGATCGCTACGTGCTGAGCAGCAAGATTCAGAGCGCGCTAGGTTACATGGCACCAGAGTTCACATGCAGGACGGTCAATGTCACAGAGAAGTGCGACGTCTATGGCTTTGGGGTGCTAGTTCTTGAGATTTTGACAGGCAGGAGACCGGTCCAGTACCTAGAAGACGACGTCGTTGTGCTCTGCGACGTGGTGAGAGCTGCACTTGAGGAAGGCAGGGTAGAGGACTGCATGGATCCACGGCTATCAGGTGAATTCTCCATGGAAGAGGCTCTGTTGATCATCAAGCTGGGTCTTGTTTGCACGTCGCAGGTTCCTTCCCACCGGCCAGACATGGGTGAAGTCGTCAGCATGCTTGAGATGGTGAGGAGTTCTCAGAGTACCCCAGCGGATGAACTAGTTTGAAATCTATTTATTGGTTCGATTTTCTGTGTCCTTTCGTTAGTTCTTTTTTTATAGATATATTATCTTCAAGAGGGGGGAAGACTGCAAAGGCCAAAGAATGTAAGAAGCTGGCTAGTGATTTAGCCTGCTTGCAGTTTTCTGGGATGTGAAGCTGTTTCTTCAGATCAGTTCTTGGTCCCTTTACTAGAATCATGCGAGTGTCCATTCCAGCTTCTCCAAACCGCTGGCCAGCAGGATCCGGCGGTGGCTAACCCTGGCTCCATGTTGCTGATTACTGTCCTCGGAATTTCTGAGTTCTGAATTCTGATGCTCTCTTTGCACAAAGTTTGGGTTTCTTGGACAGACCAATGGTTACCATGCAAGCATCTGATGGATTAGTAATAACGAGGCTCTGAATCTTGTCGATGAGAAAATCTCAGGAGGGCATGAAATTGCAAGATCTCTCCAGGGTAAATTTTATTTTTGAATAAGTTTTAACTGGACATGAAGCAGTTTAAATAAAATGCATCGAAGTTAGAAGAAAATTGAACAAGTTTTAGGGTTTGTTTGGGAGGAGGGAGAGAAAAACTCCAGGGAATAATATCCCCTAAGGGATTTTTGAGTTCCTCCCTCCAACTTTTTGGGGAGAAATTCCCTCCGGGAAATATTCTCGGCTAGTGTTTGGGAACCGAAGAGGATAAAAATCCTCCTACTCAATCCATGATGTAGAAAAGCTTTAATTTTTATGAACTCAATTGCATGTAGAACAAGACCACTCATAACCAGGTTGAAAAGGCCCAGAAACAAAAGAGGTAATAGGACCAATTCTAGGAATATGTCATTTAGTTCTAACTCATCCTACCGTCACAACACAAAATGACAAATTCTTAATGCTTTGTGAAAACACAAAACATTTTCAGAAGTAACAATCTAGGGTCAAAAACAAATATGAAACACTCCGGCAACAGGGGAGAAATGGAGCAAAATTCAATCTATTGTCTGACCAGTAACTATCTTTAGAAAAGAGTAACACAAATTTTCGGTGCCACTTAAGAACTCAACATATAAAATTTCACCTACTAATAGCTACTAAGGCAAACTGGAGCAAACATTCCTTCTGCTACAAAAAGCATAGTGTGGCTTGAAGCTTAAACCTCCTGGATGCTCAAACCTGAAAAAAAAAGAAATTCAGAATCATTAAGAGCTAGCCATGGCTGGTCAAATCCATAAGTAATTATGTTCCATATGTGCCACAGTGATAAGAACAGAAATGCACAAAAAACAGTGCTGATTTTCCTAAACCAGGTGAATGAAAATTTGCAAGAGAATTATGTTCCATATGAAAATCTGAGTTAAAGTGGTAATTGAACATATATATCTCTAAAATCTGAGTTTCTTGGGCATTTTTACGTGGCATATATATGACAACAAGCTGAAAAGTATGACAACACTGCAGCATGAAACAACATTTTTAGCATAATAACACTAACATTTGGTGGTGCATAATAACATGCAGATCAGTGGGATAGAATTATATTTTTTTCTCAATGTAATAAAGTAAACAAGGAGGCGACAACTGCATTTTGCTGGCTTTCTTCAGGAGACGATTCTTCTTTGTGACATAATTCACAGTAAGAAACACCAGATCTGCCCATTCATCTCCCTACTTAGCCTGAATAACCTAAATAATTTATGTGAGTGTTCTTCCAAGCTAGATCTATGGCATGGCTAACCAGAATCCTGCATAAGTGCCATAATTCCTAGACACCAAAAGGTAGCATTCCACTATCTTATCTAGCAATTGGGCACACATCCTGCATCGGAATGCAGAAACCATCGGATCATTGCTTCCTACTCAAATCCATCCACCAGGCTCCAATCAAAGAAAGATCCATAGACCAATCTCACGGTGCCGTGATGACTAGATCCTCACCGATAAAATCCCACCCACCAAACATAACCAAATTCAGACAGGCAAATCGGATCAGCACTAAGCCTTTGATTGTCCCATCAATCATTTAGTCGCAACGCCATCAAAGAAGCTCTCCGGGATAAAACAAAGAAGATAACAACTGCAGTGATTAGGCAGATCTGGAGATTACTTGGATGCATATGTGCTCTGGGAGGCAGTGGCCGGAGACTCTGGCCGCCGAGTACGCAGCAGCGCGGGAGGAGGAGATTTCTAGTGGTGGCGGTGAAACAGCGCAGCAGGCGAGATCCAGCAGGGATAGAGATGACAATCGGGTATGACGGTACGGGTAGTACATATCCATACCCGTATCTGTTAGCTCGACGGATAAAAATCCGTGTCCATACCCGTCGTCCACGGATGCTGTATACCCGTGAATATACCTGTTTACCTGCGAAAGTGAAACTGTATAGTCACATGGAGAGGAAGAAGCGGGGGCTAGCCCTAGCGGCGAGGGCGGCGCTCGGTGGGGAAGACGTGGGCCAGCATTAGGTGGCACTCGGTGGTGAAGCGCGGGGGGCGGCGTGGGTCGACGCGCTTCCGTGTCTTGGCGGCGCTCGACGGTGAAGCGCGGGGGGCGGGACGGGTCGACGCACTCCCGAATCCCAGCGGTGCCAGGCTGCTTGGTCGCGTGGAGCAACGCGTGGGGCCGTGCATGGTGAGCCGTATGGGGAGACGTGGGGCAGCGTGCTGCGCGGCACGCGCATGCCGGCATGGGGCGGTGAGAGACAGAGAGGGAGAGGGAGAGGGAGACGCGGTGAGTGAGAGGCAGAGAGGGAGAGGGAGCCGGCGACTGTAGGGTGGAGGGAGGATAGAAGGAGAAGTGATGCTAGGGTTTTGGAATTGATTTTTATACTCAGAATAATCAGGTAAACTGGTAAACGGGTATGGATAGTCAATACCTATACTCGTACTTGTTTACCCGTCAGGTATAATTTTATGAACATACCCGACCCTAATAGGATTTTTACCCACGGATAAACGGGTAATTGGATCGAATTGCCATCCCTAAGCAGGGATGAGCGGGTCGTGGCGGTGCGCTTGGAGGCGTGGAGGCCAGAGAGCCCGTGGCGTTCAGAGCGGCGAGCGGGAGGCTGGCGGTGGCGACGAGCGAGAGATGGGCGGTGACAGCAATGACGATCACAAGATGAAGGTGCGGGAGATGAAGCCAGCCGCACACATGGGGAGATCGAGCTAGGCATGGGAAGGAGTTTTTCTCTCTCCCATAGATAGACAGGGAAAGGGCCACCGTAGCCTGTGAGAATTTCAGCCCACCCATCATCCAAATGGCCACTGCGGGCTGACGAGAATCAAAGCCCTGGGCCAGAATTTCCTCCGTGTTTGGGCCAAAATCCCCGTCGGGATTGAGCCTCCCAAATAAGCCCTTAACTGGACATGAAATCCATTTGTGTCTATGCTGGCTAAACCAGGCGTGGCTCTCATTCAACCTCCTGACCCCCTTGCGCCTCCTCTACGGTTTCGTTCGTTCAACCCACCGCCATTGCCCCCGCGCCGCCCCCGCCGTCCTCGCCGCCGCCAACGCCCCAGGCCAGGGCGCCACGCCAGCACCACCATCGTCGTCGACTCGTCGCCCCCGCGCTGTCCCGGCCGCTGCCATCGGCACCCTTCAGCCCCGCCAGCACCATCTCTCGAGGCAGTGTGAATCCTTTAGGTATGAAGCTGATTGCTTTAGTAAAATGGGTTATCTACATGTTTGATTTTTTTTCAAGGAAATGTTCTCTTCATCTTCTTCACGCTACTATACTACGGAAGGGGAGCCTAAGAAAGATTTGTCACAGAAAAGCCAAACTGGGGAGCCATTGGGACGGGCCATCCAGCATTAAATCCTGCGGTGGTTTCCTCTAGGGAAGAGCTCGCCAGAGCGATGGTGTTCAGCCATGCGATCACTCGATGAAATCACACAGCCGCACCAGCTTCCCAGAACCTTGGATCAATTCGCAGAAACAACGGATAGCACACTGAAGAAACAGAGAGGGAAGCAGAAGCATCAGGAGAACGAGAACAGTAACGGAGTAATGAGTAGCCCAGACTCAGAGAAATCCCGTCGTTGGGGACGACGCCTCCTCCGCGAGAACATTTACGGCGGCGGAGGCGGCGGGAGGGGGAGCAAGTGCTCGGTGGCTTCATATATATAGTGCTGGGCAAACTAGGGCAACGTGTCGCAGCTTCTGGGCCAGAAAATCTGCTTGTCCCAACCGGGCCTGAAATTGAGCCCGCTTAAAAATAGAACCTATATTTATAAAAATAAATAAATAAAAAGAAGAGTGTATTCGTATTCATATCCCACTGATATAGATTTTTTAAATTTTGCTTCCTAAATCTTATATATGAATCATCCTAAACTCCATCTTTCTCTAAAAATTAATTAATCTACAGCAATTCTCCTAGAATCTTAATCCTTGTTTTTTAAATACTGCAGACACGGTCTATAATCTATAATATATGAGAAAAAAATAATGCACGCATAGAGAAAAAATAGGCACAAATAAAAATAGAAACCGTTCAAGCCGATCCTATATTTGAGAGAGATAAGAAGTGATTTATAGAATGCATTAGAAAAGTGACTCATGTAGGGGAGACCATTAGAGCTTTTTTTTTTTACCAAAATATTTAAATTTAAATTTAGATAGTCATATAGGTAATCTCTTGGAGATATCCTAAGATTATCGTAGATTAATAATATGTCCGTTTCATATTGTAAGATTTTTTGATTCTGTCTAGATTCAAAATCAATGTATACGTTTTGTACATATACGTGTTCAAATTTATTGGCATCCATATGAATTTAAGCATGACTAAAAAGTCTTATAATATAAAATGGAGAGAGCAGATTAATAACACGTGGGTTAGAAGAGTAAATCTATAATTTAATAGAGAGTATACCATCAAAATTTTCAAAATAAAAACTGAATATTAAAATAACTAAAATTGCATAGCAAGCGTCTCTCGCAGCGAAGGCCAGGTCAAACTCTAGTTAGTTTCGAAACACTTTGATTCACCAAATCACGAAGAACTATGTTCACGCTACGAAGAACAGCGAGGCAAAATTAGAAGAAGACTAATCATCGAAGAATCCAACGAAGCGACAGGTTTGCCCTTCAATTCAGCGCGCCGTGTCGCTGCGTCGCCGCAGCCAGCAAGCAGAATTTCGTTCGCCGGCAATGGACACCGCCGAGCAAGATACGAGGAAAACGCGCTCAAAATCGATCGATCAGCGGCGCCGCCTCGGTTCCGCGCGCAGAAGCGGGCTCGGGGTTGGTCATGGCCACCGCGCGCTCCGCCTCAGTCGAGCCGTCGTAGGAGCGGCCGGTGGTCAGAGACCATTGGCGCGGAGCACGTCCTGATCGGCCGGTGCGCGGCGATGCCGGCGGGTAGCGCCAGCTCGAGCACTTGGTGGCATCCGCCGCACCGTATCCTGGTGGGCCGTCGCCGCCGCCTCCGTGACGGCGACGGCGGCATCCGCAGCAGCTCCGAGCACTTGCCGCAGATCACGAACGGCGCGCCGCCCAGGACCGGGCGGCAGGGGTCCTCGCGCTCGGCCGCCGCCGGACGCCCGCCGCGGCCGCTGGACCACGCCGACGAGGAACCGTTCTCCTCCGGCGGGAGCGCCCGCTCCAGCTGCGTCTCCAGCCGGCGGATGAGTCGCGAGTCGCGCCGCGTCAAGGCCCTTGCTCCCCCGCCGCCGCCTCCGCCGCCGCTCGCCGGCCGCGGCTGCTCGATGGTGACGATCAAGCCGCGGAGGTTGTCTAGTGCTTGCAGTAGCTCCTTGTGGAACTTCGGGTCCATCAGGCGCGCCGCCGCGATGGCCGCTTTCTCCGGATCAGGTCCGGGCACGCCACCAGACGCCCCGAGCTCCTGCGAGATCACCGGCAACTGCCGACGCCGCCCTTCCTGCGCGCTTCTCGTCGTCTGAGGCGCCTCCTCGCTTTGCTCGGAATCCGTGGTGGTCCAGTCAGAAGAGCTCGACGGCCGCCTCGTTCGTCGAGACGACGGCCGGAGGTCGTCAACGGGCTTGTCCGCTCTGACCTCGTCGAAGCTCCTCGACCGCAAATAATCATCGGACTCGTCGGAGAACACCGACCCGGTGTCGGCGGAGAGGATCTCGAGCCTGCTCAGCGCGTACTCCGCCTCATCCGTCGGCTCCGGATTCTTGCCTGCGGAGACACAAAATCCAAAGCAGCAGTGCGTCAGATCCATGGCGACAAAACCAGAGCCGACGAAATCTCAGAGCAGCTCATGGCATCACGGCGGGGCACCTCGGATCGGAGTGCGGCATCTGCTGCAGTAGAAGATGACGGCCTTGTGGTTCTGGTAGATCATGGCGCGGCAGTAAGGACACCGCCCGAACCGCGTTCTGACCTCCGCCGACTGCATCGCCGCCGGCTCGCCGTCACACTCGCCGTCGCAGCCGCACTCTACCAAAGCATATGTTTATCACACACAAGCAGCAAACTTTGCAGGCGTTGCTCCACAGAAATCAATCGATTCAGCCAGCGAGGATGCAGTCTTGATCCTGACACGAAACCTCCAAATCAATGCATCCTCTAGGGCCAAGTCAGTCAATTCATTCATGTCGCTAACTGCTTAGTTATTGCTAATGGCGACGGCTCAGCGAGACAGCAGCAAATTGTGAGATTTGACCACGTCATTCAAGAGAGATTTCTTATCTTGTTCACCAATTTCAAACAAGAACATGTGATGAATATTGCCACAGAAGTACATCCCGTGAAAAATAAGGCTAATTGGCCACTGACGAAGATGGAAAATGGTGGGGAAAAAATGGAGGTTGACGCTGTCAACATGAACGCCAGGTACGGCAGGAAACTGTTGCATAGTTGCATCTAATCTTTTTTCTCGACAGTTACATCATATGGATTTAGTCATTTAGGATTCAGAATGGTTTCTTGCTGAAATTAATTGCAGAACAACAACAAGACTGGGAGATTATACCCACTGTCATCAACTCACAAACCAAAGGCCAGATTAAAGAAAAGAACAGGCAATCCCACTAACCCCCTGAAAACAAAATGAAATCTCACCTGGCTGTCAGAATCTTCAGAAATCGTCCGATTATTCAGCTAAGCTTCACTGCAACGAGGTAGCTGAATCGAACCAGGGATGAAACTGGAAGAGGAGGAAGAACACCGAGAAAGAGTCTTCCTCTCTTCAGCCAGCGAAGGCACAGCTTACTCCAACCTAGTTATTTAGTGCGGAGTGCATCGTTGGGAAGATTGGAAGACGGGTTGCACAGCGTTGCAGCTTTAAAAAAAACTGCGGTTTGATTGGTCATTTGCTTGACCCAGTGCACGGAATTTTCATACCAGGTGTGCTTAGCTGAGTTAGCTCTGAGCTTTTACCTCGGCTTGCGTAAACAAGAAGAACTTGCGACTTTCGCCGATATGAACACTTACGAGTTATGAGTTCTTACTGTCATTAGGAGATATTGATGTACAGATCAGCTCTTAATACCTCCTAAGAACCGATTAGGATGTTTCAATCGGTGATTTGGCAGTGTGAAGGAAAGTCAGTCATTCAACTTATCACTAGGCAAGCAATGGTGCTGTGGATGTTAAAACATGTCTATCAAACATACTCTACTTTGACATATTCTTAGTATTTACCTTAACAATTACTCCAATTACTCCTTCAGTTCCATATTCCTTGACTTCTAGACTTATATAGTTTTTCGATCCTAATTATTGATGTTTTGGCGACTAAGAGTTTACTTCGAACTCATATACTTCTACATGTATATAAACTTATTAACTATAAATATAACACAACTATCTTTAATATAAGCAAAACAGAAAATATATATATAAATTAATTATTTTTTGGTATGCAAGAATATGTCCAAAATGTAAGAATTAAGGAACCGGAGGTAGTATACAATATTTTGAAAATGTTTTTCGAACACATACTTATATGTTTTCATATGATCGATCTACATATCATAAGTTTGCCGATACGAAATAGTTTTACCGCCGCGTTCTAGTATGGCACTTAAAAAAAACTTGAAAGTGGCTGTGCTAAATGTGGACAATAGTCTCTAAACTTGAGCGATCAACTTTGACTGACTTACAGTGTTCAACAAGATGCCTAGCATCTAGAGGTGCCTAGTTTTTTTCCACTCTTTCTCTGATTTTATCTCTTCCCGTGACTCGTCCCTTCTTCTGTCCCCCTCCCTTTTTATTGTAATCACTCATTCTCTCCATCCCTTCTCCCGTTCCTAGTTCCCCTCCCTTTTTCTTGCAATCACTCGTTCTATCTAGCTTCAACCTTCACTTCAATCTTTCCTCTGCTCACCCTTCTCCCCTCTCCACCCACCGTGGCATCAAGTCACATACTTTCCATGAGTGGCCGCACACACCCCATGCCGACGGATCCTGACCGTGCGTGTCTCCCTCTGACGAATCCACCCCACTTCCTCTCTCTGCCTCTGCCCCCTGCTCTCTGGGCCGTATTTCTTGGCCACTAGCATCCTCGGCGCTGTCGCGCTGAGCCACTTAGGCACCGCGGTCAACCACCTAGGCGCTGGGGCTGCTCAGCTCGCTGCCTCGACGTAAATCGTGGTGCTTGGTGCCGCTCAATACCTTTCGGGCGTATAGGCGCCGTCTAGGAGCGATATTTTGAACACAGCTAACTTAAATGTGCTCATCAATCAAAAGAAACTGGTGTTATTTAAAAAATACTTTATTTTTATATTCTTATTTGCCATCGGTTCATAAAACATAAAGTTTTATTTCTTCAATATTCTTATCTACTTCTTACCTATCACTTTACAATATTATTTTCTTATTAATAAGTGGTATTTTGTTATTTTAATTTGACAACTAATTTATTAAATCTATCTTAGAAATAAAGTTTATGTGGTAAGAGTAGAATATAATTCTTCATTAATCACATGACCGCAAAAATTTGGTGATGTGATGATAATAGGAGTACTAAAAACCCGAGAAAATCCAGTCCAATTCGGCCCGAAAATATGTAGTATGCACTCTCAGGCCCAGTATTCTACGGTCCATCTCTTCGTCGGCCCAATCCAAATCCAGTATTAAAAAAAAAAAGAGAACTGCATTATCCTACCTGGATGGCTGAGATAACAAGCCCCCGCCCGCCACGTGTCGCGTCTCGCAGCCTCAGCTCCAGCTCCTCCTCGCTCCTCTCCTTCGCGGCTGAGGGCTGCCGCTGCGGCTCCCATGGGATGAGAGCCCCGTCTTCTCCATGGCCTCCTCCCTCCTGCCCCGCGCCACCTTCGCCGCCAAGAACCCCGCCGTCCTCCACCTGAACGGCGCAACCTGCAGGCCCCACGGTCATAGGCTGATCAGGTGCGGCGCGGCCGTCCCGGACGACGAGGTCCTCCGCGCGCTTTATCTCGCGCAGACCGACGCGGCGGCGCCGGTGGCGGTCGGGAACACGAGCAGTGATGGATGGGAGGCTCTTATGGAGGATATCAGGAGCGCGCTTCAGGTTGAGGATGCGTCCAGCCCTGTGGCGACGGATGGCGGCGCGGCCGTCGTTGCTGTCCCGGACGAGCTCCTGAGGGTGCCGTCGTCTGTCGGCGACGCGGCCAATGCCTCCGCGTCGGTAGTCGTCCCGGACGAGATCCTCGGCGTGGACCCGTCGTCAAGCCTGGCACCCGGCGGCAGCGCGGTGGTCATCCCGGAGGAGCTCCTCGCCGCGCTGCACGTCGACGCGTCCAACCCGGTGGTGCGCGCGGCGGG
>KE372621.1:1179448-1205658 GCA_000418225.1 Zizania latifolia | reverse complement strand
CGACGCTCTAACCAACTGAGCTAATAGGCCAACTTGTTTGTAGTGAAAACTAAGTACCTTTATAATATAAACGCAGGGTGATCGGACGCTGGGCAACTACATGAGTGACCGCAACTTCCCCTTCAACCTGGAGTCGCTCGTGTTCGGGCGGGCGGTGCAGGGGCAGGGCTCCGTCGCCCGCGCGGCGCTGGTGGTGAAGCAGGTGATGCGCCAGCTGATCACCTCGCTCAAGCGCATCCACGGCACCGGCATCGTCCACCGCGACATCAAGCCCTCCAACCTCGTCGTCACGCGACGCGGCCAGGTCAAGCTCATCGACTTCGGCGCCGCCACCGACCTCCGCATCGGCAAGAACTACGTCCCCGACCGCGCCCTCCTCGACCCCGACTACTGCCCGCCCGAGCTCTACGTCCTCCCCGAGGAGACCCCCGAGCCCCCCGCCGAGTCCTCTCTCCCATCCTCTGGCAGGTCCCTCTCTTCTCCCTCCCCCCCAATATCTCGATCGATCGCCGTCATGGCTTCGCTCGCTGAGTCCTCTGGCGTGGTGGCGCGTGTATTGCAGCTCAACTTCCCGGACCTGTTCGACATTGTACTCGGCGGGGATCGTGCTCATGCAGATGGCCTCGCCGATGCTCAGGTCGCCGTCGGGGCTCAAGAACTTCAACTCCGAGCTCAAGTCCGCCGGCTACGACCTCAACCGGTGGCGGGAGACCACGCGCCGGAGACCCGACCTGCAGATCCTGGACCTCGACTCCGGCAGAGGCTGGGACCTCGCCACCAAGCTCATCTCGCAGAGGGGCGCCGACAAGCGGGGCCGGCTGACAGCCGCCGCCGCGCTGCGCCACCCGTATTTCCTCCTGGGCGGCGATCAGGCCGCCGCCGTCTTATCGAAGCTCTCACTGGGCAAATAGGTTTACATACCAAAGAGTGGATGATGGAAACAATTAAACCTGCACAAACACATGCATATATATAGTTGTTGGCATGCAGTGATCACCATTCACCAATGGCATTGGCAATTTTGCTTCAAAACCATGAACCATTGGAGAGATCAAGATTCAATTCAAGAGTGAGGCAAAAAGAAGGAAGATTAATATGATATGAATCACATTGTTTTTGTATGAGATTACTTGAACAGTGTGGGTGCAGAGTTGCAGACACTAGCTAACTTAATTTGCTGCCCGTATTCGGATTTCGGACTGGACATTTTGTCACAGATGATGTCGACGCTACTAAGAAAATCCTACCTCTGTTTGGTCAGTTTCTTGAACCTATGTAGACTGCTTATACATCATCATATAGCTTTGGACGGTAAAATTGTTCGAACTTGTTCTTAAGATCTTCATGGTTGCCTCCGACAAGCTTATCGATCTCCTCCTCGCCTTTCATGAAAATGAATGTTGGGGTTGCACGTATGTCGAACTGTGTGACCAGGTCCTGAGGAATCAAAGCAAAGCAGAATTTTTTCATGAATCATATCTTTAGCATATGCTGCAAAAGACTTTTTGTTCAGAGAGTAAGATGCCCATGGGAAAGATTCAGAATATTGTCGTACCGGCATTTCGTCTACATCCACGGACACGAAAACAATTTCAGGATGCTTGAGTGAGAGTTCAGCGTATACAGGAGCAGCATTCCTACAAGGGCCGCACCAAGTTGCACTGAATTTTACCACGATCTGTTCAGATGGAATATCACCATGGTTAACCTAAACAGCCATCCTTGTATATATCAGAACGGGGTATGTGGTTAGTGAGACCATTGATCTGAAACTTACTGTTTTGTTAAGCTTAGCTACTTCCTCCATTTTCTTTTCCCAGCACACTTGATCAGCTATCACAGTCACATTTCCAGCGCTGTAGTCCAGATGCTCCTCGGCGTCTACAGTGCTCTGCGAATACAGGCAGAATTGGATGTTCATGAATTATAAATCTTGAAGCTGCAAATCACTAGTAACACTAGTTATCTGTGGGTTGGATGCTAGTATGTAATGTCTGGTTCAGTGAGCAAAATTATGAATTGTACTGGAGGAGGAGGAGGAGGAGGAGACTGTTTACGCTGCCACAGCAACCCATCGACTCAGATAGTTCGTCAGGATGTAAGTCCCCTGGGCTCCGCTGATGAAACCAATGTGGGCGCAATATTTAGTACCGATTTCAATGACACTGAGCGAAGAAAAGAAGAGGATACTAGCAGATATGATTCAGAACATAAGGCACCTAGATGTTTCAAAAATAATCAGATTATGAGATAAACAGGTGTAACTCGGCAAGATCCTGTTTGCAGCATTTCTCTGGATCCGTAGAAAAACCGAGTTGTTGCATCCAATTCAGATGCAATGTCCGATCCCAACAGAGAAGTTTAAGCCCTTGAATTTTATTTTTTGGTGTGCAAATGACCAAATCACTACTGAATCGATCAACTCTCCAACCGTGCCATGCAAAGGTGAAGGGGAAACATTGACGAGCAATTCGATCATTACATGAAGCCATTTGGTTACATGAATGCATTATTGAGAGAGAGGGAGGGAGGGAGGGAGGGAGAGGTAGGGCGATACTTACCTCTGCAAGAGCAATGCCAAGAAAGTTAAAGTTGGTTCGCCGTCCCGATCGAACGCCGATGACGTTGGGTCGGCTTCGGGTACGTCGGGCGTCGACGGCGGCCCCCGGCGGGGGGCTCGGGGAGGCGGGGGAGGCGCCGGGGCTAGCGAAGGGAACGGGCGGCCGCCATGCCTTTGGAAACCAGCTCCTTGTTAGCCGCTGAAACGACGGTCTGACGAGATTGCCCTGTCGCTAATAGCGGGTGGAGCGATCGCCAGGAGACCAGCAGGAGAGAATAGCCGCGGAAGGGGAATGCCCAAAATTAGCTTGGCCGCTCTCGCATGCAGAATCCACCAGCGCCGCCGCCGCTACCCGGAGTTGGCAGCCGCGCCGCGCTTGCGCCTTGCGGCCGTGTACGGCGACAGCCATGCCGCCTAGCGTTCGGAAAAATCTTGTATTATTTATCATCTTAAAATTTTAGATTCAATTAAATATTATCTAAATTTTTGACAACTTTAATTATTTGATATTTTACTCATTTTAATTCTTTTTAATGATTTTCAGCACCGAAAAAGACAATCCTTCATTCCTTCCCTTCGGCTATCATGTGGACACGGCGCCAGCCAACTCACACGGATGAACTGCATCTGCTTCGCCTGATCTATTTCAGGGTTGCAATAGTACGAGAAGGATCATGGTGGTGCCCCTGAGCCTGAGCTTGATTTTTCCTCTCTATATTCCGTTGCTCTAAGCTCACTAAATGTAGAGGGTGGATGAAAAAGATTACGGAAACAACACTAAACTTAAGAAGTGAGATAGAAAGTCGCTTAAATCTCTATTTTTAAAAGAATTACTAAATTTTAGCTCTAGAGTGGGATAGGAAGTTCCTTTGAGATGATCTTACATAACAACACCGAACCTTGTAAGAAAGGTCGCCCAACAAGAACAGTTACAGTAGGCATGCATGTCCTGCCCATCTCACTTAGGTTGGCGATGAGTGGATAGGTCGACATGGACTACAATTTACGATCCTAGATGGATCAGATACACACAACGGGCAACAAATTGAAGGAAATAATGGCCCCAGAAACAAATTTTCTTCCAGACGACACGGACTATCGTCAGCGTCGGAGCAGCGGAGGAGAGGTCCTCAACCCATGGCGTACTTCTGTGTCCAGCTGCGGGCTGTCGCCTCGTACTTCTGCCGGTCGGTCTTGTACATGTGGGCGATCTCGGGGACAAGAGGATCGTCCGGGTTGGGATCAGTGAGGAGGGAGCAGATCGAGAGCAGGACCTGAAACATCAGGATATGCAACAAACAGATGATCAGCCCAGAGCTTTGTCGCATGTCTCCAAGGGATTAACACAAGATAACCTACATAACAAAACCTTATACACATGTAGAACTGAATGAGCAATGCTTTCTTTTCTTTTGCATTTAGAAAACTCTGAAGGGTCTACACATTGGTAGTTGGTAACAGGACAACAGAAACAGAAACATAGAGACTGAGGGTCTTTTACAGAGGTGCCTAACTACAATATAGCTAGTGCAAAACGAGTCTCCATCTAAACAATTCAAATTATATTAAGCAGACCCGAGAATGCAATGACACTAACAATCAAACTGAAGTTGTCCAGGGTACAACTCATGTAAGAGCCATGTGAAACAAAAATACAAACTATCAACAAAAAATCACACTAAATAGTAAATAGTAAATAAAGTAAAAATGAGGAATAGAATAAAATTTTCAACTACATTTACTTACATGCATACTATCACGGCGAGAGGGCACGGACAGCTAGCACCTAGTAGCAAACAATTAATGCTCCAATTTTCAGGGGGACATACAGCATGTTTGGATTAAAATACTACAGTTCAGGTAACTGAAGCAATGCAACAGGAGCATTATCTACAAAAGCATACTTGTATAATTGGTCATAGATTTAACCACTTCACTAAGCATGGGAAGAGCAGGGCACATGTAAAGCTAATAATAAAAAGGGTGGAATGAAGGACCTTCGAGATCGTCAAAGCAGGGCTCCACTGTTCCTTGAGAATATCGAGGCATATGCTTCCATTACTATTAATATTAGGATGGAAGACCTTTGTCTTGAAAGATACCTAAAAAGGAGTATAAAGATTAAGAGTAGCATAAAATGATCAAAATCCACAAGGTCAAATCTAAGTGAAAGCATCTCAACATCCAAATATAATTCATGTAAGTATTTTAATGTGGGTCACTAATGCAAAGTTAATGACTCAAAGAGAATACATGGGTATTAAACCTTGAACAAGTATACCAACAACTATCACCAATAGGTAAGATAGAGACAAAACAATGCATGACAAGTGCTGCAAGCCTGCAAGAGTATCTTTTGTAAATATGTTATGTTATCCATGTCACTATGTCAGCAAAAGTAACTAGATCCTATTATAGTGATTTCACACACTATCATACATGACATTCTTAGCACACCTTTTTTTGGACTGTCACCATCTACATCAGCACATAAAAATAAATCATGTCTAATTTAAGATCAGCTGGACAAATCTGCAAGCAATGTCCTTGCGTCTATCAAATTGCATATACATCAACAGCAATAGATAAATATCAGCCACAAAAAGGGCGCAAACAAGAATGTACTTCCTCTGTTGAACTTTTGAAGGCAAATCCGACCCTATTAACTCCTATGCTTTTGAATTTGCAATTTTGTATGCATGCATGCAGCACAGTTGCAAAAACTACTCAGCTTTGCCAGCTTTGCATGGAAAAGAGAGAGATATATTAATTTTACTAGGGGCAATTTGGTCTTTGAGCTCACTTCTTAATGTTTGTGCTGAAACATAATGCAACTAAAAAACTTCCACGGAAGGAGTAACAGCCTAACAGCATTGTTTTTTTTTGTGTAACTTCTCATGTTGTTCGGTACCCCACCAAAAAAAGGTTGCACTTGGTATTTTTGTCTTAAAATGTGATTTTATGGCAGCAAAGAAGGGCTACAGTAGAGATCAATGATGCCATGAGTTATGAGTAGAGCAAGGAGATGCATATCAGCAAATACAGCACATAGCAGGAGGGACAACATTTTAAGATTCATTTATCCAAGAGGTGATCTTCATATGCAGTATAAAGAGTAACAGCATATACATTATCAACAGCAAATACAGTTCATAGCAGGATGGACACCATATTAAGATTCATCTATCCACAAGGTCATCTTCATATCCAGTAATCCAGTATTAAAAGTAACATATACATTATCAACTACAGGTTGTCTAGGATTCAAGAACTATGAAACTAGCCAGGGAGCAGGGCACACATAATAATATGTGACAACCATAACAGATAAAAACGAGGGTTTGCAAGTGCGACGCTGATCCTAACCTTTGGAGGTTTGAATGGGTAATCCGGGGGAAAATGAATGTTCACTAAGAAAACACCACCAGCATAGGGACTGTCAGGCGGTCCCATAATAGTCGCTTGCCAATGAAACATGTCCTCACCAGCAGGACCTGAACATGTACAAATGAAAATTACATTCGATAAGATGCCTAAATGATGGAAGAAAAAGTTGCGCAAGCAAAGATAAGGCGATATGGCATAAACAATTGAAACAAAATGTGTCCAATGGAGTATATATATGTCTAAAGACATGATGTCTAGTCATCCATAGTGCCACTAATAACTCTAACCTGCACTGCATGATGTGGGAGGATCTTTCTGCAGGTCTTTCAATTCCTTGAGGATTCGTTTTGATGCCATGATATGCTCCTGTTTCCATATGTTAAGGATAAGTACAAAAATAAGAGGTCAGTATATACATGAAGTACAAAAAAGCAAACAGTCCTATCTATTTGCATGTTGAAAACCAGAGCTGGAAATGATGGGTAACAATCAAAGCATGTTAGTCAGGTGTTTCAGGTAATTTACAAAATTGCCAACACAAGAAGCAAGCACCAAATTTGTAGGCACAGTTGATGAATAAAACTCAGCATTAGAATTGGCCATATCTTTTATCATAAATGCTTCAACATTAGGGGAAAACATCGACTTCAGTTCATTATATTGGTTGTTTTGGACCAACGGAAGTGGAGGGAATCAGGGAAAGGAAAGCTCCTCCACCATACTAAATGCGCCCATGCCATCACCATAAAATTGACAATTATTTCTATCAAATGCAACATATTCAAATTTCAACAAATATCAGGATAAGATAAATGCATGGTTCTGCTCATGTATTAATTAATTTGCTGCCAGATCAACTCCAATATCCATGCTACAACTCTTGAGATACCCTTCAGCAAATACTATCAACACCAGATTTAGCAAATGCGAATAGCATTTATAAACTCCGGCCCAACAAAGTAATGTCCTAGATACTGACCACTCAAACCTCAGAACCAATAAGTCACTGATGAAGCACTCATTAGGGCCTTTACAGAATGGCAAATTCTAGTTTCCAAGCAAAAGGCCCAAAAGCTGACAGTCTTACAGTTTAACAGTGAGAACCAATCGAATTTATTAACCCCAAACATTCTACGCTGGGAGTCAAGTTATCCATCAGAAATCTACTTAGCCAGGAGTTCGGCAAGGCGCACAAGTAATGTTTCCGGATCACACTACCCAAAATTCTGGCGTGTTGCAGTCAAGTTATCAAAGTAAGCTACAGGCAACAGCAGACCAAGTCCTAGCCATGCGAAACCACGCACAAATGGTACTGATGTGAAAATTATAACATCAATTCAGGCATCTGAGACATCACCTTCGATCATCCCAACTCCAGGGATCCCAAAAATTCTTAGATACAGCGAATAGCCCCATTTATCTATCGCCAGCAAAAACACTAAGCACCTAAACAGCATCAGCAGAACGAACAAACAATGGAAACTACAGTGCGCACGAGATCGAGCCCCAACTCCGCTCCCCGATCATCAAACAGTGGCCAAGCAAACCACGCACCGAATCGAACTCTCTCCAGCCCACAAAACCGCACACCAAATCACGAAGCTACCGACGCCACGCCGCCCCCCGCGCCCGCCGAACCGAAGCAAAGCGTAGATCTACCTGAGAAAACCGCAGCGCAGCAACCGAAAAATGGAAGCTCGAGCAAAACAAAATCGTGGAAAAACTCGTCGAAGGGTACGGGTCCGGATCGAGAGGGGCCGAAGCTTACCCCCGCCGATCTGATCGAAATCGGGGCCCAGAAAAATCGAGCAAAAAGACCAATGAAGGAGGCGGGGGAGGAGGCGGAGGCGGAGGCGGGGGAGTAGGCGGAGGCGGAGGCGAAGGTCTCCACCTTTTGCAGCGACGAGACGCGAGTTGGGGACGGCGAGAGGAGAGAGAACGTTTTTTTTTCTTTCCGCTTCGGGTAAAATTTGCTTGTGGTGCGTGAGTAGTTTGAAAGCTTATTAATTTCATTTCGGTATCGATCGGTACGTTTGGTATTTATTATTTTATTATTTAAATTGGTATATATTAAATGATATATTATTTTGTTTTTAATATCGATCAATACCGGTCTATACCGATTATTCTGGTCAATACCGTCCATACCAAATAAAATTATATTTTGAATTTTTTAAGATATGTGTTACATATTACTTAAACTAAGTTATATATTATATTGTATTCAAACTATATACTATATTTGAGATATCAATATATTCAAATATATCATATTTAATCATATTAATATATATTTTAAATATATTTATATTATTTATTAGACCCCGAAACGGTACACCAGTACCGAAATATTTCATTCTAAAAGCCAAACCGAAATAGCTATCGGAATAGAATTAACAAGCTTAGTTTGAAATAAGGCGTCAGGTATTTATAAAGCATGTTTGCTTGCCATTTTTCAAAATCACCGTTAGCATCAGATTTTTTAAGCGTAGAACGAAGATTCGTAAAAGCATCAAATTTTTTAAGCTTAAAATAAAAATTTATAAAAAGAATCATTTTTAAATATCAGAATGAAAATTGTTTAGACCTAAATTTTACAAATCATTAACTCACTGTAGTTAAACATAAATATAAAGTTATGCAATGATTATCCATCATACCAAACATAAGGATTACAGTACTAAATATAAAGTTATGCAATAATTATCTATCTTACCAAACATGAGGACTACTTTATTTTTCTCGGCCTGCATCAACTTTTACAAATCTTAGCTAATCTATAGTTTAACTAAACAGATTCATAATTTGTTGAGTCTGAATTCAAAGCTTTCACATTCTTAGAAAAAAATCTCGGGGAAATATAATGACGTGAGTTAGAAAAAAAGAACCTTTTGAAAGGAATATGGATGAAAAGAACAAGTCGACTAGTGTTCACGTAGAGACAGCGGAGGAGATGGTGGTGTGGTGAGGCCATAATGGCGATATGTTAGCAATCGTGAGGATACATTAATGACAGTTATATTGCTTTATAAAACACATTAATGATGATGATAAAATGAGTTGAGTTGAGTTAAGGCTCCTACTGCGGTTTTTATTAAAACGGCAAAAGCTAGATTAGAAAAGTACAAAAGCTACAAGAGAGGGGGAGAGAGCCAGGGGGTGTGTAGCCCGATAGGACTCCGGGAATTTAGAGGATTGGAGATACAGTTCAATCTTGAAAAAACTCATCCATGTTAGGGGTGGCTTTGATGTTATCAAAGATGTAGCGATTCATAAGCTTCTATAGGGTCCAACATACAGTAATGAGGATTTTCATAAAGATTTTTTTTTCGACAGCTTAACTTCACGTAGGAGATCATGTCGTAGAGAGGTAAGTTAAGGTTCCAGCTAAGATCGAGAGAGGACCAACATCCTCGGCTGAACTGACAGCCGAATAAGAGGTGGAGTGTTTTTTCGTTAGTACCATAGAGGCATTGTATCATTGTATATATGTTGGATATGGATAAGAATGTAATTATTCGTCTATAGAGAATTTGTTTTTATCATTTAAAATGTGTCCTATCAGGATTTGATTTTTTTTAACTTGTTTCTTTCAGTAACGCGTGTATACAAAGATTTGATTTTTAGCTTGTTTCTTTCAGTAATGCATGCATAGTTATATGCTTCAGTTAATCAAGTGACACCACTCGATCAACTTATCTAAAAATTAAAGCTAACATGGTTAACGAGGAGCATATACATTATTTCTCTACATTACCATTAATCTATCTGAAAGTTGATAAAAATAAGATCTTCGCGGGACGTTAACAAATGAAATAGAGAGTGACATCTGTGAAGGGAGGTGTGGCGTGGCGATGGAAAGGGGTAGCTGGTGCCATGATCGAATAGATGTGTTAATTAGCTGAGTCCTTTTATATTTGAATAGAAAAAATACTAAGAGTTCGAGAAAAAACCATTATTCTCGATGTATAATTCTGATCAATCTAAACAAATATAGGGTTGTAAGAGATGTAACACATTGATGATGCCATAGATGGTTGGTGCCGCTGGATCAGATCCCTCTTGTTTCTATCACTCTCTCCTGTCCAAAGCAAAAACCAGCACGAATTTGACTTGACTTCGTCTCAATCTGCATATAACGCTAGCGTTCTTCAAGCTGCTGAGTTTTTTTGATGTTGAAGGGATACGTAGCAACGGAAAGCGAAACAAAATTATCCATATTCATACACGTACAAGACATACTCCTACTAAGATTAATCCATGCAGTTCAGAGAGACCGAAATAAAAAATGTTTTGTCTTCTTTTTCTTATTAAGAGACAGGTACAAAGCTAATCTGTTTATAAAGTTTTATATTATAATACGACTTGACTTTTAAAATAAACAAATTTTAACTTTGATCAAATTTAAAGAAAAATATATCAATATATATAATATTAAATAAATATACTATTGATATATTTTTTATTGTGGATATAATAAAATTAAGTTGATGTTATAATTGATGATATATTTTTTTATAAAATTAGTTAAAGTTAACAAAATAGGTTATAAAAAATTGAATACCTTATCATATACTTCCTCCGTCCAGTTTTGATACGTGCCTAACGAAAAATAAAGAATTTAACTTTGATCTACGTATAAGTCCATCAACTTTTAAAGCATGTATGACTATTCAGATTTTGCGCGCATACATGTCTACTAGTGGTCAGCACACCACTCTATGCATACCTAAAAAACTAGTATTAATTTTTTATTAGATTTTTGGATGCGTGGAATTTGGAGATATTTTTTGGTTTCAGTATTGGACCTTTATACGTTTATCAAAACCGGACGGAGGGAGCGAAGGAAGTAGAAGAGATGAAGCATATCGAAAAAGGGACAAAAAATATGCCAAACAGGAGCTGAAATGTCAACGTTCTAGACCGTGTTGGATCCATCGGTCAACGGAGGCAAAAGAAGTTTGGCTGGCTGGTCAATTCTTTAGGGGACCCGATTCTGTCAAAAAAAGGCAGCGAGCAGATTGATCAGCAATGCCAGTAGCAATGGTCACACAATGTATTCTAGTTCTTTTCTTCTTTCTTTTGCTTTTCTGAATGACACCGTAGCCAGATCCAAGTGGAATTCTGAGCAGCAGGGCAGGTAGCAAAGCTGAATGTTCATTCAACACTTCAAGAGTCTCTCTAAATTACATCATGGCACCATGCCACCCAGTGATGATCAGAAGAGCTACAGGAAATGGAACAATCACAAGGACTAACAGCACAAAAAGCAAGAATGAAGAAGAAAAGGATTCACCAAACTACCAAAGAATGATAAGAAATCAACAGAAAAGTGTAATAAACACATACTCCAGCTAAAAACTTTGAAGGTGGAAACTATTGAACATTTGAACCTATTTTTCTCTCAGTGGCATGTTATTTGCCGTGCCATCAGCTCAGGTGATTTGGATGGTTTCCTCCTTTGGCTTGTCCTCAGGAGACGACCTAGTCCCTGAGTAGGAGGGGCTCCTGACCACCTCCTCCATCCGAGGGCGCTGGTCAGGAAGAATTGCAACACATGCCATGGCAAGCTGGAGCATCTGAACCATTTCATCCTCAGTGTTTGGATGTCTTAACAAGTCGGCATCGAAAACCTCCGAGGTCCATTCTTCTCTAACCACAGATTGCACCCATCTGGGGAGGTGTTCGATTGAATCCTCGCGCACTGGGGATCTAAGAGGGGCCTTTCCTGTCAGCATCTCAAGGAGCAGCACACCGAAGCTGTAGACATCAGACTTCTGTGTTGGTCTTTTAGCCTCAAGAACCTCCGGTGCTCGGTATCCAATGAGCCGTGCAGGAGGAGCATGAGGGATGGCCATGAGCTGTGCAAGGCCAAACTCGGAGATACAAGCGCTGAGTTCCTGCGAGACAAGGATGTTACTTGACTTGATGTTTCCATGGATGAACTTTCCACCTCCCTCAGCATGAAGATGAGCAAGCCCACGTGCCGCTTCCAGAGATATCTTTACCCTCGTTGCCCAATCCAGTGGAGTTCTTCCAGCAGCTTTATTCCCTGTAATGATTAACGGTAAGTCTACGATCATGTACTTTTGTTCCAATGCATGCTGTCATACTTCCGGATAATAATTTTCACAAATAACGGAGGCATATGTTAGTCATGCAGCCTGCACCTTTTTTAATTATTTTTATTCACAGGATATTGACCAAAGACCAAAATGCAGTACACAATGGGAATGCATAAATCTTCTAGTCAGTTTTTTTCGCAGTAAATTTTCTACTTATCATATTTAGAAAAAAACAGTATGTTTGCAATGCCTTACTGAAAACTATTTTGTACATCTGGAGTTTTGCTAAGTGTTAACTTTGAGATTTTGAAAGAACAAAGATTAGGTAGCCTCACTATGCCAAAATGCAACTCATGATTTCAGTCAAGCTTTTAAATACAATGTGATAGAATAAAATGTTATGTTGTGGGATTATTACTTCTTAAAATCCAAATAGCTACGAAATTTTCGGTACCAGGAAAAAGAGTGAACATACTATACTTGCTTTTACACCAGTCTTTATCAGACATATAATTCAGTAATCTACTAATCTATATAATCAGTAAGAACCAGCTAATAACTTCAATTCACAAACACACAGTTCGAAACAGTGTTGTAACAGGCAATAAAAGTTCTAATGACTCGAAATAATAACATACCATGCAAAGCAGCAGAAAGACTGCCGGGTGTGATATAGTCATACACCAAGAGCTTCTCGTCCTTGGAGTAATAGTAAGCACGCAACTGAACAGCATTTGTGTGCTGGCCAACTCTGCCAATTATCTCCATTTGTTGTTCAAATTCCCGCTTTCCCGCCACCACTTCCTTGAGTCTTTTGACCACAACTGTTGTGCCATCCTCAAGAACAGCTTTATAGGTAGTTCCATAACTTCCTTTTCCAAGGACTTCAGCTGAGGCCCTCAACAGATCTTCCAGGTCAAAATTATATGAACATCCCTCAAAGAAAATCAATTTATTTCTCTCTGCTTCTTGAACACTGCTACTGTATTCCTGCTTGGATTTTTCTGCTCTTCCACCTGAAGCAGCCTTTCCTTTGGATGAAGATGAAGCTAAGCCAGGATCAGCGCTGTTCTTTCTTTTGAAGATGCATATCAAGAGCACGATAATCAATATCAGAAGTAATGACCCTCCTCCAGCAACTATTGCAATTATGACACCAATGCTAAGCCTTTTCCAGAAGCTCTTTTTGGCATTTTGGGAAGTTGGCGACATCGGAGAAGGAGAAGGTATTGTTCCTGGACATGGTTCCAAGGGAAATCCACATAGAAAAGCATTCCCCAAGAATGAATTGGCTGGGAAATTCTGCAGGGAAGTTGGTATGGGCCCACTCAGGTTATTGTTGCTTAAATTTAAATGTCTCAAATTGGGGAGGTGAAAGTCAGGGATGGGTCCAGAAAGAGAGTTATTCTGGAGAAACAATGCAGTGAGTCGAGTGATATTTTGCACTTTCAATGGGATTTCTCCATAAAAAGAGTTGTATGACAGATCTAGGAATGTAAGATTGGAAGATAGTGAAGTCGGTATTATTCCGGACAAGTTGTTGTGCTGAAGGAAAAGAGAATGCAGGGAAGGAATGGATGCTACATCAGGGGGGAGGCTAATAGTGAGACGATTGGATCTAAGGCTCGACACCTCTAGTGTGTCAAGCTTGCCAAGTGTGTCCGAGGGGATAGGACCAAAGAGTCCTATCGCAGGCAGACGCAATGTCCGAACGCGATTCCCATCTGGTGTGCATGTAACCCCAACCCATGATGTGCAGATTTGAGTCGTGAGAGTCCAGTTGAGTTTTCGGCCATGGGGCAGAGATGCAGCAAATGCAAGAAGGGCCTGCTTGTCAGAGTTCAGGTCAGCACCTCTGGCACAAGGGATGTGCAGAAAGAAAACAGAAGCAGAAAGAAAGGCTAAGAGCATAAGGTGTTGCATTGTTAGGACTGACTTGATCAATAAGGAGGACAGAATTATAATCCAAAAGTCCACTTCAGAGCTTCATTCCTGCCACATTAAAAGGATCATAGTGAAGACCAAGTTAAAACTGTTCATAACATCAGGAGTCAGAACCATAAAAGACATGAAGCATTAAATATTAAAAACATGTTCTTTGTGAAGTGGAAAACTAGTAAAAATACAAGGTATTTTGAACAGGAAGCATGAGGTCATTAAGAAAGAACCCAATAGCACATAAGTACAAACTATCAAAGGAGTTGTGGAATTGAAAACTTGAAATGCACTAATATTGCTCTCATCCATTTATGATCTACAAGAAGGATTTCGAGTTTCTGACTATTCATGTCCAGGGTGGCTTTAGAGCATTGACTCAATGAGTACCAGATTCCTGGTCCTGCTAAAGAATACGAGCAAATATGTTACCAGAGCGGCATCCATTGCAAGACTAAAATGCTTAGAGGGAGACTGAACGATTTGACAGTTGACACACAAGGGAAATACGGCTTTCTTTGGAATGCCAACAGTATAATGAGAGTTTATAAACCCTAAGCTATCTCTAAGCATAATGAGAGCCCACTTTGCATCACAATTTGTTTTTATTATTGACCTAAAGCAGGTGTAAGCTCATAATGTGCATTATTGGAACAGCATAAACAGATAAATTTGAGAAGATGACAAAGTGTTGGCCCATCTTTGATATGTAAATGAGACCACCAAATTTCTAAACTGCTACATGGCAACCTCCTTCCCAAAGGAAACACCGGAACAGAATGGCCCTCCTTGTTTTTCCCCTGGTCTTGCCCAAAAGATCCGCACCCAAACTAATATTGCCGGTTTATCTCCAGTTTTTCTGAAATGGAGCAGCTGGGACCATGTGCCATATAAAACGAAGCATATATCTCTTTGATAAAGGAGGACATAAGGATGGTGACAATGAACAAGACATTGTTCCAACAGGACTTGGCATAGCACGTTGGTGCTCTTTCTTGCAAAGATGTAACTTGAACAAAAGCAGCATGCAGAGCACCTAACGTAGGATCAATCACTACATCTCATGCAGTTGTTTTGTAAAAATCTAAAGAACCAAGCGCTTTGGCAAAAGGCAGAAGCACGAAACCAAAAGTCCAGCACATAAAGCAGGTGGTATCAAGATGCAAGAAACCACAGGGGAGAAGAAAAGATGAGGATTTGGGAGCCAGGGCGGGGATCTGTTCACTGATGGGGGCGATCATGGGCAGCACAGCACGCTCTGGCACAATGCTAGACCAAGACATCTCACATTTCGCACCACAGGACAAATGTGCAGAGCAAAAGCTATCACTGTCTCACACTACATACAACAGTTGCAGCAGCAGAAGTGTACTGCAGTACTGCTCTGCTTGCCATAGTAAGATTTTCATGTTCAGTGAATCCAACTTGGGAATTGTACAGTTAAAGTTTGCTCCATGCACAAACATGAGCTACAGTTTAGAGTATTCCATATTTACAAGTCACTACATGTTCAGCATTGGTTTGTTAGTGGAAGGATTATAGAACCATGGCATTATGGATCGAAGCAAACAATGCCGTTAGTAAATCACAGGATGTAGAGTGGCATGCATGGCCCGGCAGATTCAGAGTGCAAAGTCCTTAAACACTAAGAAAAGCACTACGCCTATACATTCTCCTTTTCCTTTTTCAAAGAAAAAAGAGAGCACGCTGCACGCGTCGAACAACCAACCAGCCATTTTCACGAAAGAGCGATTTGTTAGAACAGAAATTAGATGAACAAACTACACTATACTCGAGAACGATTCTATACCTAGAAAATACTTTTCTACAGTTAGCAGCAACCGGGAATCACTGAGTTACAGAATGTTTGAATTACGCCATACCTCGCAAAATTCCACCCGGAGTTGCAACCAGAGATGAACTCCTCCCGCGCCATGCTTCTCCTCGATGTGGGTTTCCAAGGCTCAGCCAACGCAGAAATTCCGAACTCTGCGGCCACACAGATCGAAGAAACCGCCCCCTCACAGGTGCCGCCGCCGTCTCCCTCTCCTGGTGGAACCTTCGAACCGCCGGCTAGCTAGAGCCAAGGCGGCGAAAACCGCGCAGCGTCAGAGAAAGAGAAGACAGCCCCGGTCGTCGATTCGCCCAGGCATTCCCCGTCCCTCGCCGGCCTTCCTCGACCGCCGCCTCCTCCCCCTCCCGGCTGGCCACCTGTCCCCGGGCAGTTGGGCTCTCCTCCTCTCTCTCCTCTCTCTCTCCCTCCTTCCGGCCTCTCGAGTGGACGCAGATACGCCGTGGGGAGACAGACGTGTGCAGTGTGAGGGAGGGCGGGCGGTGCGCGTTAAGAGAGCCGTGCTCGCGGCGTTGGGTTTTGGGGGGCGGAGTTGGTAATGACGGATTTGCCCCTTGGCGTGCCCGGCATGGGCGAGCTGGAGGGAAGGGCGGCGCCAGCGGTGCAAGTGCAACGCCGCAACCGCGCGAAGGCTGCGAGGAAGATGACGACGCTAGGTTCGCTGTCACTGACACGTGGAACCGGTATAGGGAGCGAACCTACATACACCATAAAAAAATATTCTTATTCCCCGTATTACCATATATCATAGTGTCAGAGCATCTACCCTATCTCATTTACATCTCAAATTTTTAAGCGTAGCGTAAAAATCAACTTAGTGTCCTTGTTATTTTGTATGTCTTCTCGTTCTCCTTCTCAGTTTTCTTCTCCTAGCAAAGCATGATAACTTACTAATTGCTACTCTATTTTACATGAATTCAAATAGAAAGCCATGTATATTTAAGAAGATCAATGGAGTAGACAATAAAATAGAAATCTAACTTAAATAAGAAGACTTACTGTTATTCTAAATAGTAAGATCATTAGAGATGCTCTTATATTAATAAACCATATCAAATAAATGAATAAATGACACCAATTTATATATAATATAAGAACATATCTCATGATTTTGTATGAGTAAGCTCGTGGCAGTTATATTTACAGCTAGAAATTATATTATTAGTGCTGGTAGTATCCCAAAAGTCCCGAGGAATGCAACACGCAAGTGGTGGTATTATTTTCGGTTTAGGCGCTGCTTGGTTGTGCTTTTTTTTCTATTTGAGCAAATTGCCATATGATATCTTTGTAACAAAAATAATTTTTATAATAGTTTTATGTTATATTTAAAAGGGTTTTAACGTCAAAACCCAAATAATAATATTTTAAAATAATATCATAAAATTACGTTTTACAATTCAATTTTTTTGACAGCTTTTAAGTTACCGGAGAAACAAGCAGGGCTTAATGCTGTTGTTAACATTTAGTACTCACCAGCCTAGTAGTCTACGGAAGCCAATGATCACGAAAAGTATGGAGTTGTCCAGACTCTTTACAAATGTATAAAGTATAGTTGCACTCATTGGGTGTTCTTTTGTTTGCCTAGCTCGTTTGCTCTTTTGTGGTCAACTTAGCTTTATTCTATCTCTGCATTCTACCGTGTCTGTTCCGAAATATAAGATATATACTAATTTTTACATAATTTTTAACATGTAATATTAATTATTAATTACTTTCACTATATATATCATCAACCACTATTAAGATAACAATATAATAAAACACTTTTAAATATTGATCTAACTATATGACACACATAACACTAAATCTAAATATTTTTAGCTTAATTAGTAATAAAAAATTATAAAAATTAGTTTTTTCTAAAATATGAAGGAATCTTATATTTTGGAACAAAGTACCAGAAATAGGTTCAAACGTAGTGCCTGTTGGCTGTTGACCTGGCTTAAACCGCTGCTCATCTTAGTTTTGGAGAGCAACGTTGTTGGACTTATCAGTCTGGACCAAGAGCAGATTAAGTCTAGTATAAGAGTTCGGTATGGCCCATGGAGAGGGGTTCGGTCCCGATAAGGAATGTCGAATCCTTATCGAGTAACTGAATTCCGGGTATGGTATGAGAGGATATATCTCTACCAGAATCATTGTAATTAGTGAATTAGTATTCGAGTTCGGTAGACAATTATAGATATTCAAGAGACCGACTCGGGATAAAGTTCCGGGTTGTTGAGCTCGCCTCTTGAGTATATAAAGGATGCGAGACACCCCAAAAACATCGAAACATATCTTATTCTTCTTGCTTTCGACACCTTAAACCTTCATAGATTAATCACATTGCATTGTAAGCTTAAGCACCAGATTATACGCCCAAACACTGGACGTAGAACTATTGTCATTCGGGGAGCCTGAACTAGTATAAACATTAGCTCTTATTTACTAGAGTCGATCATCGGGTTCAAAGATGATGCGTTTTTCTTACACATCTAATCACCACCTTGGGTATTCCTTAGGTGGACTGCTCGATGATTCATCGACAAACGTATGGCCTACTCCTCCTAATCACTAGATTAATTACTCCATTAAATTGATTGCTCATCTTAGTTGTGTACTAAGCCTGCTCCATAAAAAGATCAGTGCATCAAAGCATGCATCACTTATGATGTTAGTAGCCAGTACGTTGAGAGCTTGCAATCGCATCCAGCGAGTGTCCTGCCTATGGGCTATGGCCTATGGGTACTTACCTCATTACCTGGCGTACATGACCTGGGTAGGCTGTCGATTTTAGTTGATTAATCAATATTAATTAAAAATAAATATTTCATAATTAGAGTATTTAACGGTAGAGTATGTGATAGAAGTATAAATTATAAAAAGTCAAACAGCGACGGTGGCGGCGGGCTACGGCGACGCGGGCGACGACAACAGCGAACTACGACAGCGGGAGCGGAGGCGGTAGGTGCTGCCGCGCTAGGGTTTCACTTTTCACTGAAGTTGTGACGCTTTTCATGGAAGCCATCGGCGTCTCTGCAAGCTACGATTTCACCCTTCGAACCACCGTCTAGGCTGACGTGAAGACTATGAGATAATGTGGCTGATTAAGGTCACACTTCAGCGTGAAGAGTTGTGAATGTCCTACCTAGTAGCTAATGATAAAGTGATTCTTGTGATCGACCCGAGTGGCTGCGACGTTGCAGGGCTCTGATCGATATCTGAAGACTGATGAAAAGGCTTTGTCAGTCACTCAGCCATAACAGTGTAATAGACAAGGCAATCGTACTCCGTACCTAGCTGACGAGCAGAAGTCAAAGCGGCAGCTCGAGGAATCCCAAGCACGGTATCAGTCACGGACGAGTCGAGCACAGAAGCAACCTTTCTGGGCTCTCTTGGATTTACCGGGGTGATGCTGATGATGCAATCACCAACTTAATTAGGTCACCTGTAATCTCATCAGCCTGACGCGTGATGTAGCAATCGAAGATACCAAGAGGGAGATGAGATATAATATATCTCAAGATGTCTAGAGAATTAGGTTGAGTTTGTTTGACTGATGAAGTTAGATATCGTTAGTCTACTTAGTTTTTAGAGTAAATGACAGATATTTGGTCTGCGAACAAGTTAAATGAGATTATTCATTTTAAAAAACAATCTTTCAAAATGATGAATAAATCCATTCAAAAAAATTATTGGATGGACTTATCCACCCTCCCGCGTCAACGTCTCTCTACCGACCGATGTTGTTGTCGTCGGCTCCCTGCCTAACCACGCCGTTGTTCACGTCGCCATTGGCGCCCCCCGCCCGCATTGTCGCCACTGTTTCTAAGTTAGCCCATCCACGCCATCACTCACGTCATTGTCTCCAAGCCAGCCCATGCACGTCACCACCCACGCCGTCTCCACTGTCGTCATCAGAGCCTCCCAGCCCACTTGCGCCTCTACCGTTGCCTCCCCGCCCACTGGTCTGTACTGCTGTCAACGCCTCCCGTCTATCCGAGCTACCGCCACCGCTACCTCTCCACCGGCCCATGCCACCACTGTCGCCTCCTCAACGGCCTCTTCCTCTTTGTCGGTTCATCATGCTCAACTTACAACAAAAAATTTATTGGACCATCTCATCCATTAAAAAAATCATCCCATCTAACAAAAACTAAATCATTACGTCTTATCCATCCTTGTGTTTCAACCGACGACGGTTGCACTTCTTGCCAAAGAGGCTGGTTGCTTGGTTCGTCAGCATTTGCTCTTGGTTCATAAATGCCTGGATGTCAACATGCACTCATGCAACCAGCGTACAAGGGAGAAAAGGGTAACCCATCATTCCATGCGACTAAGTAGCTTGTACTATACTATGTATCACTTTGTCCGGTGCACCTTTTTAGCTGCTTCAGATGGAAAAAGAGGAGGCACGGCGTGACATATCTGCGGAATGCAGCGATCGATCGGCACGGGAGCCACTCATGTTCACAAAACCACGAGACGCGGCCGGTTATCGTGTTTCCCATGGTTTGCCTGCAGGCTGCAGCCTGCCTCGGTAACTATAAAATCGACAGATAACAGGTAACCGACCATCTAATAATCACGGCATAATATTATCCAATAAAGGTTTGGAAAACCTGGACTAATACATGCGGAGATAAATTTCGTGGGTGAACTTAAAAATCTTCTCCATATGACCAAAAACGCGTGAAATAAATTTCTTTGGAGCTTCGAAATTCTTCTGTGAGCACTGTCTAACTATCTAGATTAGTGCCACATAAAATACTAAAATAATTCGACGATAAAAACTAACCTAGAGAGATTTTCACGAAAAGAAGCTTAAACTCGTTTCCACAGAATTTATTTGCTTACACATGTAGGGCACGCTGCGCGCTGTGCCGTGCTCTCCATGGGCCGGGCCAGCTTCGCGTGCCAGCTTTGTCAAGCTGCCTGCCTCCTCCATATGCGGCCTCTTCCCCCGGTCGGCTTCCACTCTTTCAAGAGTTCTCACACATACCGGGTTTAGAACGAAAATCCGTAGAATTCGAGCGAAATCCAAAACGAAAATCGTATAATTCTACGTGACCAATCAAAATACCGGCCTTTGCTTTTGTTTTTCTGGTTTGAAAAGTTCGAAACTTGAGCGAAATTTCATAAAACTGTGAAGCCTCCTCACACTAAGCCGCCCCCCGCCTCACGATGTCTCGCATATTACCAGAACCGTGGACGCAATCAGGTTAAAAAGAGAAAAAAATGATGTGGAAGCATTTGTCAGAGTTTGACACGATCACATCCATGAGCAGGCAAATGCCGTGGCAATAACTTACAAATCTTTACTGTTTTATCACCTCCTGTACTCTTGGATTTTTCAGTACAAAAGTCTGTAGAAAGTGAACCAACCGCTTGTTCTTCTCATCAGTTCCAATAAAAAGGATGGCGGGAAGGGAGCGTGCAGAACCAGAACAAATCAAAATGCCAAACAGAAAACATATCAAATGGCATACACATCTTGCAAAGCAAACCAAGTAACAGCAAACTAATTTACAGGCAGGTAGGCAGGCAGGCAGCAGAAGCAGTAGGCACATCATAGCGGGCTGAAGGGCTCTGGGAGCGGCTCAAAGCGGTGGTCAAACAGCGGGCTCTGGTCGGGCTTATCGTCGAAGCTGTGCAGCCAGCTCGTGTTCCTCACGTCGTCCCTCAGCAGCATCACCTCGTAGCGGGAGCTGCCATACATGTCGAGCTCGCTCAGCGTCTCCTTGGTCTCCTTGGTCCCGATGCTTCCCCGGTCCGGTGAGTCGGTCGAGCTACCACCGTTGCGGGAGAAGGCTCCGTTGGAGTCCCCAGAGAAGTGCCCATTGATGCCGCCGTTGTCAGCAGCGCAGTGCCGGTCCCCGTTTGAGATGGTATGCCCAGGATCTGACACCCGAGCTGGCCTGACCTTACTGGCAGTCGAGCGGATGCTATGGGGGAAGAGGGATGCACCACGAATTCCGCCCAAATTCTGCCGAATGTCCTGCCATGAGTATATCGAGTAATGTTAGCTTCTTTCACCTTGTCATTTGAGTATTGCAACAAGAGAGTTCTCTTTGGACAAGCACCGTCATGGTTTATGCAATGTTTCAGTTAAAAGTGATAGGAGAACACAGAGCCAGCCAAGAAACTTTCACACTACTTGTAAGAGTTTGTTACGACTATGCAAGTTGCAATTTTACCATTATCTAATCATTTTAGTTTTATATCACTAGGGAGTAGTAGATTGGATTTCATTACTTGCAGATGCAGAATGCACCTTCTCGATTCAGGCCATCTGTACTCTGACCATATGAAATTTTTACTGACAATTTTTGTTCTTGAAAATTCAAACACACAAGTTTCATTGTTGACTCAAGGGTGTAAGTAGAATCCTAACAGATTCAAAGCCGGGTTATTGAATCTGATGGAAACACAAGAAGAAACATACCATGTGCCTGATTGCCATGTCAAGTGACTTCTTCGACATCGTCATCCCAAATCCATTATCTGTGCCTGTGACAGGCCGGGAGACTTTAGTAGGTTGACTGTCCACAGTAGACCTTTCAGTCTGTCTATTTTGGCGCCCATTCGTGAGAGTAGGTGTCTTTGATGGTGCATCAGAAAATTTACTTCGACTCATAGCAGGCACAGAGACCTTCTTTACAGGAGCTGAGGCAGCTGATGGTTCAGTATTTGTGGTTGATCTTACTCCTAAAGTCATACTTGGCCGTGATCGACCAGCAGATATTGGTCTTTCAGGCAGTTTTGTCCTAAGATTTGGTGGTGTTTCATTTGGAAAATCAGGGATATCATGTGGACGAACTGGAGCTCGGGGCCGTGGACTAGGGGAACTTGGACGAGATGACGGAGCTGATGAAGGTGCTGAGTTCCGGCCACCGTTTGCTGCAGGTCGATTGTTAGATGTCAAACTACTGATGCTAGAACTCCGCCCAACAGAAGGTGAACGACCAACAGCTGGGGCTGATGAACGCACTGCAGGCTGACGTGTAGGTGTGGATGAACGTGAGCTGGATCGGCTCATTGAAGGAACTGTACTTGAAGACAATGAGGTGGCACGGCTTATCCCAGGGACATTACTTGAGGATGCGCCAGGGCGGCTTGTTGCTGGAACTGTACCTAAGGAAGCACTTGTATGGCTTGTTGCAGGAACCGTGCCCATGGAAGCACTTGAGCGGCTCATTGCAGGAATTACACTAGAAGATGAATTGGACAAAATACGTGATCTAGAGTTTGGAGTTGATGGCCTTGAATTTTGTGCGGATGTGGTCTTGGCAGCAGCCGAGTCACTTGTAGAGTTGGCTGTTTGACGAGTTCTCACAGGAGTAGATGGTCGGGTTTTGGCTGGTGTGGATGGACGAGTTTTAACAGGAGTAGAGGACCTTGCTGGCACAGGACGTGAAGCTGGAACTGATTGTTTTGGTGCAACAACAGTGCTAGTTCGCCTACTTGGGGTTGTAGGTCTTGAGCTAACAGAGGAAATGCTTGTATTGAGAACAGATGTCCTGTTGGTGCTAGACATCAGAGTGGATTGAATAGAAGGGCGAGTGACAGAGTTACTTCTCGCTGGTCTAGTGGGTGCTGTGGAATGTCCATTCTCTGTTTGAGACACCGAAAGCTGCAAAATAATGTAGATTGACATAAAGAGAATAAAATGTTCCAAGAAAAATTATGCGGTTACATCAAGATAGTTGGAGTAGATAGAGAGGCAAGATGTGTGTTATCACAAAGTTCACTGGATTAGGTGGTCTTGACTTCCAATATGCAACTCGTAAAATAAAGCCGTTCTGTTCTGTACCTCTAACTGTGGCATATATGGGACATACGACATACTTCAACATACTGCAAAGCATTTCAGGTCACATCACTTATTTGAATATCAGCAACATCCCGTTATTCTACACTGGGAAGGACTGTACCTCATTGAAATTTTAACAAGAAACAGGTTATAGAAGCTCAAAATGTTTCACCCTACCATAAATCATGCAACCCAAAGAAAAAAAGACAGCCTAGATAGCAACTATTGTATCGGAGATGCATATTTCAAGGAGATATTGCTCCCTAGACTAACTGAAGGTGCAAGGCAACATAGATACATTGCCCAGTGTTTCTTTAGAAAATTAGGTAAAGCTTGTCACTGTTACCATGAACTTCAAAGAACTTGTGCAGAAAAGGAATCTTGAACTAGATTGCAAAACAAAATCTCCAAGTATGTCTATTTTTAAAATACAAATAATGCATAGTACATACCCTTGATGCTCTGGTGGTCGACGATGATCTAGTGGCAGAGCGCTTAGGTAATATATTTGAGGATGATGTTTTCTCAGCAACCTCCAGTGCAGGAACACGGGGTGTCCCGGGGGGAGTTAGAAGCCTGAGAAGTGCATCACAAATTATGTTTTATTATAGTAGAACACATGCTAACATGTATCGACTAGAGGAGCAGACAATCAACTATTCAAGAAACTAGTTACTACTAGCTTTTGAAATATCAGAGAAAACAACCAAACAAATTGATCATCGTTTCACAGCAAAAGGTCTTAAATGTTTACCATTAAATACTGTGAGGAAAAACATATTAATGGTAAGTACATTTGACCCAAAACAACAAATCTTTTGTCTTTCTTTTTGCAGCATACTCCTGCTAATACCCCCAAATTGACCTCAGCATAGCCTTTCCAGGGAACTGGAGCCCCCCAGCAGGGTGCCTATCCATCCAATTGCATATTTGATGATTCACCTCTGCTTGGCACATCGATTCAATTCCTCCACCAAAGCAATAACCAAGGCCATCTTTAAGGAGGAAGGATCACACACATCATAACTACAACCGAAAGACTAGAACGTTTTGGGCAATGCAGTACCCTCATTTACAGAACAAACAAAGCATGTCACTCCAAGATCAGGCCTTCTCACTCAACCAACACAGAGTTCAGTACAAAACTACAAATCCATACCAACACATGCCAATTTAAGCCAGTTCGGCAGATAAAAACACAGCTTTTATTTCAAACAAATCCTTGCTGTACTTTAAACAGTACGGAGATCGCCCCACAGACGAAGAAACTAATCAAAACCAGCAAAGGAGAAAAAGAAGAAGAGTAGGCAGGCAATTTGATGATCACCAGTCATAGTCGTTCTTGCCGATCTCGGAACCAAGCAAGTCCTCCATCTCAGGAAGCCCAACCTTGTCGCTCAAACTGCAACAAATCCCCCCATGAAAGCATCAGCAAAAACCTCCAGTAGTCCAAACGGGTACAGCATTAGACCGGACAATACCAGCTCCGCTACCTCCGGCCACGGGCGACCCCGCCGAGCCGGATCCGGGCCCGGAAGCTTCCAGAAACTTCGATCCGAGCCCGCGCCCCCCTTCCTCCACCCACCCAATGCCGCTCGCCGCCCTCCCCCCCGCGGTCGCTTCCTGCTGCAGCCTGCGGGCGAGTGAGACGGCGGGAGCGGCGAGATCGCGGAGGAGGGAGAACCGGAGATGTGACGGTGGCTGCGTGCGTCGTCTCTGCGTGAGCTCTCCTCCCTCCTGCGCTGCGAAAGAAAGCTTTTGTTTTTTTTTTCCGTGAAGGGCTCGCGAATCGTGATCCCCCGCCCCACCGAGGACCCGCGGGACACTGGCGAGCGGAGCCCACGAAACGTGGGGCCCACCTGTCAGGAACAGTTAGAGACTTCGTGGTGTGGGCTAGACGCGGCAGGGGTGGAGTAAAGTATGCGGTAAGTCAGAGAGGCGAGAAGTCGGCGCGAGCCGATAGGCGGAGTGGGGCCCTTGTATACCGGGGCACACATGTCAGTTGGGCATGGTCTTCTGCAGTGAAAGAAAAGCACAGGTGTTTTTTTCCATGGAAAAGAAAGTACAGAGATGTTTGGTTGGGTCAGACAGAGTAATCATGTGAGTGGCCAGTAAGAATGATTTTGCTGGGTCATGATGATTTTTAGGAGAATTTAATATTGTAATGTGATGTAATATTATACCCTCCCCATTTAAAATTACAAGACCTTTATTTATTTTTTTAAAATAAATTTTTTAATTTTTACTAATGATTAAATTGAAATTATATATTTTGTGTTAGGTACATGATGCCGTCGAATTTGCATATAAAAATATTTTTATATGATATTAATTTTATAATCGTTGATGCTAAATTGTAAATATGTTAAATATCACGCAAGAAACTTATACACATACGGAGTAGTATTTTTTTGGCAGAGGGAGTAAGGTAATGTAATTAACCGGCAGGCTGGCAAAGTGTTGGCACTAAGCACTGGCTAATGGTAGTCAAATGCGGCCAACGTGCAGCAGCTTAACCCCGGAGCTAGATCCTAGAAGACGCACGTGCACGTGGATCTCCATCCCAGGCCGTCCGATCGGAAACGCGCGCCCCAGATGGTGCTTCCACTTCACATC
>KE372621.1:1134658-1149327 GCA_000418225.1 Zizania latifolia | reverse complement strand
GTGATCTTTATCGCACAATCTTGTGCTGAGCTTTCTTGAGTCACTTGCAAGGCTGATATTCTCATTGTTTGAAGTTTTGGGGGTATTTGTATGTTCCACTGCGTTTTTAATTTGCGCCCATTCACCCCCCCTCTGGTCGCCTTTTCGGTCCTACAATTTCATGTCCACTGTTTGAGGTGCACCAATCATAGAAGCAATTCCCCATAAAACCGAGACTTCCTCTCTAAGCTTTTTATGAATGTTGTGAACATGGATCCAGACTGTGGGGAGTAATTCACCAATCTCTTGCTCCTTCCAGTCCTCGAACTGCAATTTCACTCCATGGGTCTTTATGTTCGCACTGCCGAAAGCCATAGAATGCTCAAGATCGGCTCTTGATGAAAATGTCACTATGAAAACATTTTCACCTTGTTCCTTTACCTCCCACATCTATTTACCAGTACAAGTCTTTGCATTTGTGCAATGATCTGTGCTGGAGATAGAATCCCACCAATCACTATCACTAATGCATTCTTGTTATCCCTCTTAGGCATTTGGATCGGGGCAGGTGGTATATGGTAAAATCCTAGACCCTCCACCGCATAGCCGACTGCCTATGCCACTACCTTTGGACCCTTGAGATAAGAGCATTTGTGAGTTACATGATCATTGTTACTGCAAACATCACACAATAAGGTAGCAAAACAATCCATAGTAGCATGCCCTTTGCGAAAGCATCTAAGACGAAATTTTTCTTTCCCTTTTCCCTTAGCAACCCTAGCCACATCACTAGCATTTCCTGTTGAAGACAAAGTACCTACTGCAAGATCCATACCTGGCCTCTGCACTTGGACAAATTGGCCTCTGCACTTGGCACTAATATGGTAGCATCTGATCTGGGGGTGCCTCTGAAAATCAGAAGTGAAAGGTGCATGGTTGCCCCTCTGAAAGTGTTGGTTCCCTTGTGGAGCAGAAGTGCTATGATGGCCTCCCCACCTACCGCCACCAACCTCTAGGTTGATAGCGGGACGCTCCTCGGCCTCATCGACTACCGCTGTTGCCACGACCAAAGCTGATGGAAATATGCCTAAGAGAATTCTGGGGAACATAAAGTTCTGGCCTGAGGCCAGAAGTTCTAGGTTCTGGAGCATCCGGAAGTTCTGGTTAGACCGAAAGTTTTGGGCTAGCCCTAGTTTCGGTTTCTGGAGGAACCAAAAGTTCTGGTTGGACGAAAAGTTCTGGGCTTGCCTGAAAGGTGTGTTTTGGAAGAACCGAAACCGAAACTTCCAAAATTCGATACAGAATGTTATTTTTGGAAGTTCCGGTTGGAATTCTGCATAGTGAACCGTTTCAATACCTAGAACGTCCAAAAATGAATATGTTCTAGAGGAGCCCCATCCTGATGAACTAGAAGATGATGCATCTGCTGCGGATCGGTGAGCTTGTGAGAAGCACGCCAATGATTCAATTGATGTCAACTGTCTCATGCTCGCTTGTATGTCCTCTGAGCTTCAGAAGTAATATGAGGACAGGGATGCCTACGATATGATCGTGGGACTCAAAGGCATGTTTGAGAATCAAGCACGGCCTGAGAGATATAACGTCTCAAGTCTCTGTTTGCGTGTAGGTTGACAGAAGACAGCCCAGTCAATTCTTATGTGATCAAAATGATTGGTTACATTGAGAGCCTAAAAAAACTTGGTTTTCCCCTTAATCAAGAGTTGGCCACGGATGTGATTCTCCAGTCGCTCCCTGTGAGCTTTGAGCCGTTTATTTTGAATTTCATATGAATAGCATGGTGAAAAGCATGGCTGAATTGCATAGGATGCTAAAGACTGCTGAGGAAAGCATTAAAAATAATTCTAATCATGTGATGATGGTTTAAAAGGATAGCAAGAAGAGAAAACGTAAGGGAAAGACTAAAGCTTTAGATGTGATCTCGAGCTCCAAGTCTAAACCAGCTGAAAAGTCCAAGACTGGCCCTGCTACTTCTGACACTTGCCACCACTGCCATAAGACTGGTCATTGGCGGAGGAATTATAAGTTGTACTTGGAAGAACTCAAGAAAAAGAAGGAAAGTGTGACTTCTACTTCAGGTATAAATGTTATTGAAATTAATCTTGCTACTCGTCCAAGTGATTCTTGGGTATTTGATACCAGATCAATGATTCATACTTGCAAATCATTGCAGGGACTGAAAAGAACTAGGAAGTGTGCAAGAGGTGAATTAGATGTCCGCATCGGCAATGGTGCAAAAGTTGCTACGTTGGCCGTCGGCGTTTATTCTTTGTCGCTACCCTCAGGATTAGTTTTGAAATTAAATAATTGTTATTTTATTCCCGCCTTGGGCAGAAACATTATCTCTTCGTCATGTTTAGAGGAAGACGGTTTTGAATTCGTAATAAAGAACAAGTGTTGTTCGATATTTTCGGATGGTATGCTCTATGGTGTATGTCCATTATTGAATGGCTTATATATTCTGAATTATATATTCTGAATCTTAAGGATACACATGTTTATAACATTAATACGAAAAGGCATCAGCTTAATGATTTGAATCCCACCTATGTTTGGCATTGTCATTTAGGTCATATAAATGAGAAGCGCATACAGAAGCTCCATAAAGATGGGTTTTTGGAGTCATTTGATTTCGAATCGTTTGACACATGTGAGTCTTGTTTACTTGACAAAATGACTAAGTCGCCTTTCACTGGTCAAAGTAAGAGGGCAAATGAATTATTGACCATTGTACATACTGATGTATGTGGACCAATGAGTTCTACGGTCAGAGGTGGTTTTCAGTACTTCATTACTTTTACCAATGACTTTAGTAGATTTGATTACATCTACTTGATGAGGAATAAGTCGGAATCCGTTGAAAAGTTCAAGGAGTTCTAGAATGAGGTACAAAATCATACAGGCAAGATAATTAAGTTTCTGTGATCGGATCGTGGAGGTGAATATTTGAGCCATGAGCTTATTGATCATCTAAAGTAGTGTGGAATTGTTCCGCAGCTGACTCCACCAGGCATGTCTCAATGGAATGGGGTGTCCGAGCAGAGGAATCAAATTTTGTTAGACATGGTCCGGTCAATGATAAGTCAATCTGATCTTCCATTGTCCTTCTAGGAATTCGCTCTAGAAACTGCTGCTTTCACCTTAAACAGGGTTCCATCTAAATCTGTAGAGAGGACGCCATATGAGATATGGACTGGGAAGTGTCCCGGACTGTCTTTTCTAAAGATATGGGGTTGTGAGGACTATATAAAACATTTGACGTCTGATAAGCTCACTTCCAAATCTGATAAATACTTCTTTGTGGGGTATCCTAGAGAAACCAAAGGATATTACTTTTATAACCGGAAAGAGGGCAAAGTGTTTGTTGTCCGAAATGGTGTCTTTCTTGAGAAAGAGTTTCTCTCGAAAGGGGTTAGTGGGAGCACGGTGTGACTCGAAGAGGTTTGAGAACTACTAGAAAGTGTTTTAGCTCCTACTGAACTGTAACTCGATATGCAAGATGTTGCAGAACCTGTTGTCGAGACACCAGCCCCACGTCGGTCGGAGAGGTTGAGTCGTGCGCCCGAGCGGTTTGCATTTTTGACCACTGGACAGCGTGACATATTATTGTTGGATAATGATGAACCTAAGACCTATTCAGAAACGGTGATGGGACTAGACTCTGAGAAATGGTTTGGAGCCATAAGATTCAAGTTAGAATACATGCGAGAGAATCAAGTTTAGAACTTGGTCGATCCACCTGATGGTGTAAAAACTATTGAGTGTAAATGGATTTTTAAGAAAAAGATAGACGTTGATGGAAATGTTCACATCTATAAGGTACGATTGGTGGCGAAAGGTTTTAAGCAGATTCAAGATGTTGATTATGATGAAACGTTTTCGCCCGTCGCAATGCTAAAGTCTATCCAGATCATCCTAGCAATTGCCGCATATTATGACTATGAGATATGGCAAAATGATGTCAAGATGACTTTCCTTAATGGGAACCTAAGTGAGGATGTGTACATGATACAGCCTGAAGGTCTTGATGATCCAAAGAATGCTGGGAAAATTTGCAAGCTGCAAAGGTCCATTTATAGGTTGAAGCAAGCTTCTCGGAGTTAGAATCTTCGTTTTGATGAAGTGATCAAAGGGTTTGGTTTCATCAAGAATAAAGAAGATCCTTATATTTATAAAAAGGCTAGTGGGAGCGCACTTGTATTTCTGGCCTTATATGTGGATGACATATTGTTGATCGGAAACGATATTCCAATGCTCGATGTTGTTAAATCTTCATTGCAAAAAAGTTTCTCAATGAAAGATCTTAGAGAAATAGTATATATTTTAGGCATAAAGATCTATAGAGATAGGTCGAGAAGGCTAATTAGATTAAGACAAAGCATATACATCGACAAGGTATTGAAATGGTTCACTATGTAGAATTTCAAGAAAGGTTTTCTGCCAATGTCACATGGTATTACGCTCAGCAAGAGTCAGTGTCCTTCGACACCTGATGAGCTAGAGAAGATGAGTGCGATCCCGTATGCCTACACAATCAGATCCATCATGTATGCCATGCTTTGTACACGTCTAGATGTTTCTTATGCTCTAAGTGTTACGAGCAGATACCAATCAAACCTGGGTGAAAGTCATTGGGTGATAGTAAGAAATATCCTTAAGTACTTGAGAAGAACTGAGGATATGTTTATAGTCTATGGAGGTGAGGATGAGCTCATTGTAAATAGTTACACCGATGCAAGCTTCCAAACCGATAAGGAAGATTCACGATCGCAGTCTGGATTTGTGTTACGATGTTATTATAAACGATCCCTAATCTCATATCGTCATGTGAGACAGTGATGATTTATAGATTAGCACATCTGTCTGATTGATGATTATGTTTCACAGATCATAGACATAGAGATGTCAAATCAGTGATGTGAACTCATGTTAGTGAACATGGAGTTGGATAGACTCACTTTGAGATACTGCTGAGATTATTATTTTAATATGCTATCAGTTGTCATCTCAAATGGAGTATCTGCAAAATCCTTAGATCTGAGATCGTCATTGATTCTAGAATGTATAGTGACACACTTAGGGGCTTCCAAACGCTATTCCGTAACTAGGTAGTTATAAAGGTTGCTTTCGGGTGTGTTATGAAATATCCCGTGGGATGTGAGCGGTCAAGATAGAATTTACCCCTCCTAAATAACGGGAGAGACGTCTTTAGGCCCCTCGAGATAGTTGGATTAGAAAAGTGCATGGCCATGCCACTGTGATTAAAGAGTTAATCATGATTAATCTACTACTTGATCGAGTGAAGTGTCGAGCTATCACAAGGGTGGCACGAATCTCGCCTTGAGCTTGATTGATGTCTTGTGGTAAAGGGATTGGTGCGTGAGTATATCAAAGTTCAGAAAATATAATTTTGATTTTGTATGCTTTCGGGGGTCAATATGTGCTGCTAGGTACCGCTATTGATTTGTGATCCGGAAAGAGTTTCCGGGTAAAGGCCGTTTGTATTTGAACCTATCGGGTCACACGCTTAAGGGGATGTGATTTAAAGCTTGCAAGAATTGACTTTTGTGCAAGTGGGAGATTGGTGGAAATATGCCCAAGAGAATTCTGGGGAACCAGAAGTTCTGGCCTAAGGCCGAAAGTTTTGGGTTCTGGAGCATCCGGAAGTTCTGGTTAGATTGGAACTTTCGGGCCAGCCCCAGTTTTGGTTTCTGGAGGAACCTGAAGTTCCGGTTGGACCGAAAGTTCCGGGCCTGCCTGAAAGGTGTGTTTTGGACGAATTGGAAGTTCCGGGTGGAACCGGAACTTTCGGGTCGAAATAAATTCAATACAGAATGTTATTTTTGAAAGTTTTGGTTGGACCGGAAGTTCTGGGTCTGGAAGTTCCGGTTAGACCGGAAGTTCCGGACAGAAATAAATTCGTACAGAATGTTGTTTTTGGAAGTTCTGGATCTAGACCAGAACTTCCGAGCTAGACGAACATATTAGATCTGTTAGGCTTTAATACTGATTAAAGGCTCATGAGAGGGCACTATATAAGGAGAGGAGGGGCTAGGACAAAAAGACTGCTGTTGGTTGTTGCTTTGACCTAACCCTAGCCACCACCTCTCCTGGCTACACCAGTTGTGGCCATCTCTCCCCTAACTTCCCACGTGGTACTAGCATACCGACGTGAAGTAATCCTGTCTCTGTACGTGTGGATACCGTAGAGGCGCCGCTGCTACTGCGGTGCTGATTTTCTCGTGGAGGTCATCAGACTATGTCGTCTTCATCACCGATGAACGGATGGAACTGAGCGGAGCTGATCGAGAATACGCTTCATCAACTCTACTTTCGCTGCCCTAACACGTTTTGTGGCTAGAGGTAATGATCTACGATCCCATTACACGCATGGTTTCTGAGAGAAACAAGATATTTTTTTTTGAAATTAATGCTAGCATAGCCTCCCCATAACCCAACAAAACCCACCATACCCGGGATGGAAATGAGGTGCGACTCCATTGTAGCCACCGAAATTGTTTTGGACCTCAAAGCCCTGGTTGTATCCACACGATGCAGCATGTCCACCATGGTCTCCACATCCACCACCGCGTGGCACTCCGCGACCTCCTCCACCATGACCCCAGCGCCTTGCTTCCCTTCTCGATCCATTGCCCTTCTGACGACCTCAGCGTATGTTGGGCGAGTAGATGGAAGAAGTTTTGGTTCAGCTGCAGGAACAAAAATCCGGGGCACCTAATTTTCTGTCGTCCCTGCTGCAGCCCTAGCAGCCGCATGTTTGGGTTTACCAGATCATGCAAACAGAGCCTGCAAGCCTACAGGAGGATTAAACCATGCTTCATAATTGCATTTGCAACTTAAAATTGGCCTGGCACCCTAGCTAATATTTCTAACAGGCTTAATGGGCCTTTCACATTGTAATCCTTTACCAGCCTGTGATTTAGCAACCGATAATTTAGGATCCTGAATTGTCGCAAGGTTTGGATTTTGAATCATCTTCCACGTGAAGTGCTTGCCGGCTGAAGCCATCATCTGCCATGGCTCTTCCAGACTGTGCCCTGCATCCATATGAAATGTTGTACTCATGGCTTTCTTCGTTGCCGACAGGACTGACTTAAACGTAGATGGAGCCGAGGAGTACCCCTTGTTCATGCGCTTATCACGGATAGGTGCATCACCAATCGTTCTTAGAGGTGAGTACCTCACCAGAGGTAAAGGGCCACGCCATGGTTTGGATTTTGGTTGATGCTGCTCGAATAGAGCATTCAAAACCTTCACAACGAAAGACCCTCCTTCAGAGGTTTTTGGAGAAATGCCAGCACAGATTATTCCCTCTTCCTTTTTGAGCTCTTTTGCTGCCGTGAAAACGTCTGGCACCGTGAAATCAGCCTTTACAGTGGCATGAAGAATCTCAATTGAGGTCGGCGTTACCACCTCCTCGTCAGATTCTTCATGATCTGCTAATGCCCAGAATCTTCAACCTTGTACCTTGAAGAACATTTTTTTCAATGGAACACTTTGGGCCAATGTTGTCAATTCCATTCCAATACCAATACCAACAAAAATAGCCGGTATGCACCATTTCAGCACTCAAAATAATACACATTATGTGATATACCATTTCAATTACAACACCAACCAATACTGACTACTTCAGTCAATTCTAATTGTTTCAGCCAGAATTTGTTATATCAACCATTCCATTACTAGCCCAAAAACATGTTACATCTTAATCGAAAGCACAACATTTTATTTATATATGTATTAATCTTGTTGCTTTGTTTTAAAAAAGTATACTCTAATAAAGTGTGATGACAGGGCAAACCTGATTGCTAGATACATGAAACTGATGTCGAATTACAGATTTACTAGTAGTGTGTCTATGCTAACGCTGCGGTAAAAATCAAAAGACAATAAATATCTTGAACTTGAAGTGAATAACGAAATAAATTAAAATTCACGTCAAAAGAGGTCGACAACGAATCAAAGAGATTGTCCTGTGCAACAGATATTCCTGATACAACATGCAAAATATTCTGAAGGAAAAAGGATTCAGGTTGAATCATTCGACTGAAAGAAACACGATGCTTTTTTACCCTTTCTTTCTTGTAATAAGTAGTAACAACAAATATAATTGTATTACAAGCCTAATTTGAGTTTACCGCACAGAAAGCGAGTAAAGTAAATATGTATAGTTCTGTAACGTATTTACAAGAGGGATCAATATATCTTTCCTTTTCTCAGAGAGGTTAAGAACCCTTTTGGATGCAAGAAATGTTTTGGTTTCTGGCTAGAATCATATCCAAACAGTGTTTTTGTGAAGTGTTTCGAATCAGAAATGTTTCTCTTTTTTACACTAGAAGAGAGAATCACCTAAAATAAAGTTTCACACCGATTCTAGATTATTTCAGGAGAATATGGATCTGTACTCAAATGATTTCATAAGTTATTCTGATTCAGGCTCCAGAAACGTTTTTGGACAGAATCTAGATCCAAAACGTTTCTCTAAGAATCTGGATCCCTACCAAATGCACCCTAAATTGAGAGCTAAGGATTCTAACTAAGCTAACCCCGAGAAAGAATCAGATATGTACGTGTATCGCCTATTTATTATGTGCACCATGATCAATTCTTCACCATAGCAATTCAATCCTGTTACAGAATAGTAACAGAAAAGGTACTCCTTTGAAAATCTTGCAATGTATTATGTATACCTTGGGAGATAAGGAGAGCAGCAATGGCAAGGATCTTCCACGCAACAGAAGAAAATGTTGCATCCATCTCGGCGTCAGTTGCCGCGGAATGCTCTTTTGCTTGGATTTGTCATAGTGAGATGATTCCAGTGATGCTGCATCGCAGTCATCTCTGACAGTAAAGAACCATTTTTACTGAATGATAATAAAAAGGATATGCATTTATGACTGTCCTAAGTTGTAGCTTGCCATAATACCTGTTTTATTAGATTAGATAAACAAGATATAGAACTTGATTATGTGCCAAAGACAATCATGCAAGACCTCTTTACTTTGTGACTCTTTTGTGGCCTTTTTCAATCTCATTGACACATGGCAGAATAAATCAGCCACCTCTTTTACACTCATTGAATTAGGTTCACAATTTTGCATTAAGGTAAAACTGTAACAGGCCACAAAAGTTTTGATTTTTATTGCCATTCACAGAATTAAAATGCATTCCTATTAGATTTTCCTCGTTGCAGATTTATAGCACTACAAGTTCTGACACACCTCCACCTGGTCTATGCGCTACTACTGAGTGCTGACACATAGCAATATTACTCGAGTGTAAAGTCAAATCTGATTCAACTTGTTGGTGTGCGTACAGCAAGAAATGAACGGATTCAGATTGATCAAAGGTGAGTTAGAAATGAACGGATTCATATTGATCAAAGGTGAGTTACTGACTGTTTTGGAAACCACACTAACCAAACAAGTGACAATCACCCCATCTACATGTAGGAGAAGGATGACAAGGAGCAAAGTGTTGGAATGCCTCAGTCGTTTATTTCACAATAGCTACTAGATAAGGCTCTCAGTTCAATCTTGTTAGTATTGCTCCAGTTTTTTGTGGTTTTGAAGGAACACCTTCGATCTTATATCAGCCTAGCAAAAGACGAAAAGAAAAGCCAAATTTACACCAAATTGGCAAAAGATGAGACTTGGTATATCTTGTTTAAGTAATTCTACCTGACGAATAGGCTAAACACGATAATTACTGTAGAACTTCACTATCTCAATGGCTGAATCAAGCGAGATGCGATGCCCAACTGAGATGTAGATTGACTTCAATGAACCAGGGCATGAGCACATTGCTTGGGAGTTAATAGCTGAGTTTCACAAACAGTGACCCTTCAATTATCAACAAAGTGAATGATGAATTAAGAAGTGGAACATATGATCTCCTACCGCTCCCCATGTTGTCCCAAACTGTCCAATCAATAAAACAAATTCCTTGTTGTTTTCTTTTACTTCAAACTGTATTCTCACTTTAGATTGGTTTAGGCCATCCACATGGTGAAGCTGGGGATTGAAAACAGTGAGGATTTAGTCTTCTCTAAAAGGATGAGAACATCAGAACACCTTCAAGTGCTTGAATTGGTTGGAAAACAACAAGAGGGGGAAACTTCAAACAACAGGAGTAGCCACAACAGTAATATACATTCTTTCCAACTCCTATGGTCGGTAGGTCTGTAAGGATGCTAAGATGACAAGCTAAACCAAAACCTACTGAACATATGAAAGCTAGAGATTACACATTCAAGTACATTAATTGACAAAATAAGTACAAACAATAATATATTATACCGATGCACATGCAGTGTAAATACATAACAAGACGTTATAACCAAGGCAATTACCTAAGGACTTCAAGGATTACGAAGGTAGTTTGTTCCCAAAATAGAATATAATCATGTGGTGGATGCAATTCAGTAGTTTTTTAAGCACATGAATCACCTTAATCTCACAAACTAAGATTGCCATACAGTCCTATAAGACAACACACATCATAGACGCTTTATTGTTTTTACAATCTAATTTTGCATGGGCAAAGAAAATCAACTTTAGGAGTTTCTGCTATGCAAAAAGTGCACATAAGTATGAATAAGTTAACAATGTACTTACCTCGTGGATGGAGTAATCTATTTTTATCAACCGTTAGTAACTGTTAGTTCATAAAGTTAAACCTTAGAAAAGGAACTAGCAGGCAGATAATTGATGCGACAAATGCTAAATATTAAATTAGAAGATGCTAAAATATCTAAAAGGCAAATTATATGGACATTCCTGATTTATAATAAATGATATTCATGATTCCAAATGATTGCACATTAGTGTAGATTTTTCACACAGTTATCGCAGCCAAAATAGAAACAAGAACATATAACACCATGGAATAACATAAATGATAAAGCTTCAGTAATCTTGTTTAAAGGAGAATAAGCAATTGCAAGTACGACAAGGCCACCTAAGGATAGAAATGATGATTTTTTGTCTTCATCTTCTCCAAGAGTCCTAAAAGAATCAGAACCTGCAACAATTAATGACATTCTTTTAGGTACATGTTATCACTTCTAGTGGTAGCATGATGATAGTATAATTGACATATATCCTAAAACATCTACAAAGGTATTATGGCTGAAAGAATAGTTAGCATCCAACAACTGTTAATTCTATGTTCAATCATGACTTGATTTTGCATTGAACATGCTAGATTGTCTATATCTCTAGACAAGAAGAAAGAATAACCAGCTAAAATATAGAAAATATATGAGTGGTGTAAAGATGACAAAAGTTGCTTACATATATAATGGTACTCCAAGAATTTTCGTCTATTTTATTTATTTGTTTATTTATCATAAAAGAAAATGAAAATGCTGAGGTCCCTGAAGTTTTATAACGTGGAAGACACAGATAAATAACAGAAACTTGCTACCTACCCTAAAAAGATGTTGGATCAAAAAAATACAAAATATAGCAAAATAAGAGAATGTTTGTGTGCAATACCTCTCTGAATGCAAGAAATCCAGGAATATATGACACTTGCAATTGAACAACATCAAACTCTTCGTGGACAACTTCTAACATATCAGCATCTAAAACCACCACTGCAACACATGCCATAGAAGAGTCTTCTTTCAAGAAGCTAATGTCGAGCCCTCCTATATATTTCAGCTTGCCCCTAGTATTACTCTTATCTGAGTTTAAGCCCATTGAAGGTAAATGCTACCCGAAATCATCTTCAAGAATGAGCTTGCTCTCGAGCATATCTTGTATTCTACATCACCAAAAAAAGGGATAGCAAGAGATGTGAACTGACTCCTCTTGATTGGTGAAAGCGTAAAAAGGTATACCTTGCCCATTCTTGTTTTTGCAGCATCAACTCACAACCATCTCCTTCTTCAACTCCTGGGCTATTATCCATTCCTCCTGTAATCCTCACAGGACTGCAAATTCTTGTAGACTGATCTGGATATTATCCCAAACAATTGTTGCAAAGCCTGAAAAATCTAGCCATGTTCTCCATTAACTTAATAACGATCCGGATTGGAAAATGCAACAATGGATTGCTTAAATTTGCACACCCGAAATTTTAGGTCAAACAACCAATAGCATAAATAATGGAGGAGCATTGATCAAGGTAGGTTGCTATCCATGAGCCTACGCAGCAGATGTCAGGCATGCTGCCGACGAAGAAAATCCAACGGAACAACTTATTAGGTGGAGAGAAACTCCCTGTGATTCTCACCTTATACGGCGCCGTCGCCCGATGCCGGTGGCAAGCCTCTCCCCTTTCCCTCTGTCGCGCCCTCTTCTCCCACAACCACAACTAGGGAGTAGGGTGGTGACGAGAGAGATGACCGACCGACGAGAGAGGGGGTGGCACAGCTTTGGCGTCTGCATGGGCAGCGACCTGTCACTAGATAGGGAGCAGCGCGAGGAAGGAAGAGGGGACGGTGCTGATGGCGGCTGGGCTGGGTGACGCTCGGCGACCAGAGAGTACGAGGGAGGCAAAGAGGAGGGTCAGCGAGAGGGAGGCAGGGAGAAGGTCGGTCATAGAGTCGCACGGCAGGGACGAGGAGGATGTAGGCGATGGCAATGACAGGAGATTAGATTAGAGGAGAGGAGCAGCATAAATTAGGTTTGTGTGGACCAGACCAGTAGGAACAAAAGAAGGATTGAGGTTTAACAGAAGCGAGGGAATGGCTGGGATTTACCAGATGAGTGGTCAAGTATAGAATCAACTTCGTGCATTATATAGTAGGGTATATTTGAACACGACTCATTGTCCTCGTATAGTTTCCAAATCTAGAACGAGGTAATGCTTTCAGAGAGACCACTTGCAAAACCCTACTTACAGGCTCTCTTAATTAAAATCATATTGAAACTGTAGCTAACAACTTAACAAACAAAATTTAACTCTCTGGAAACCGTACATGCTTCTGAACGAAATGTAACGAATAAAATCAGGCATTGAATAATAACAGAAAAGAACATGAGACAAAATGAAATGAAAGATAGGTAACATCTAAAAAAGGACATGCAACTAGTAAGGCCAAAAACACATTTCAGTGCAGCAAATATCTCCGTGTAAAACATCATCATACTGGACCCAGGTTCACACCATGAGAACCCTAGTAGCCATCATAAAACAGTGATTGCATCAAGAGATAGATACTACTAGCTAAATTAGGCAGGCACCTATAGTTTTGACGCCTCTGCATTACAAATCGTAGCATAACCTGACAGCAACAAGAACAGAAAACTACTAGCCTACAACCCACCAAAAAGCTCCTAGTTGATGCAACAGGGATGTATGGAATCAAGCAAAGTTCGCCATTAGCCCCTTTCCTTGTTTGTAGCTACCCCCTCTGGTTTTTCTTTAATCAATCTCTGACGGAAAATCCGATGCAAGGGAAGCCTGGGATACACAGTAGCAGCAAGAACCACCACAAAAACAATGGCACAACACTGCTCCGGTTAAATGATAAATTGATAATGCTATAAGTTAGAATTGATTCCTTTTGCATCACCTCTGATAAAGCAGCGCTGATAGAGAGAACGAAATAGTTTCAAATGAGGACTGTCCAAAAGGTCTTAACAGATCAGGCAGAACAAAATTAAAAAGACACTGCAATTGCAAAGATGATCCAACATTGCAAAATTCAGAAATTTTAACAAAACTGACTCTGAACATTAGCAAAAAAGACTGGGACTCCCTAACAAAGTAACAATAGACTTGACCACTTCTTTTTACCAAGATGGAATGGGTACATATGTGAACATTTATAACTAGACAACAACAACAACATAATCATACAGTAATCGTCAATCCCCTGATTAGAGTGCAATGGGTAGCTCCGCGAAACAGCCAGACAAGAGGTGAGTTCTGGTGTTTTGTGGCCGAAGTCTGGAAAATGTGAGGGCCACTACAGTTCTACAATCTGTGCTTACCCCAGTTCTGAACAAAGAAGTGAAAGAACAGTTAACTGCTATTCTACTACGTTGTAAAAAACAGTCAGCATTTATTTGGTGTCTATGAATGTGTCTGAATTTTGCTTGCTCTGCTCTCTTGGAGAGATGTGCCGGTTTTACACCCTAATCAGAAAAAGGGAAATTGCATCTCATTCCATCAAGACTGGCCTGAATTAATTACTCGTGTAAGAAGAAAGAGAAGAAATGCTCAACCATTCCCACCCTGCGTTTGCTATTCAGATTCAGGAGCAAAATTTTAAAATAATGGAACATTTCATTAATCAATGAAACCATCCGAGATTGAGGAGCAAAATTGAAACTAGACAATGTGAACATTTCTCTCATATATACTGACAACAGCAAAAGTCCGCGCTTGACAGCTGAAAATCTATTGACCAAAAACAATTCAGAATCCGACAGCATGAAGCTGTGGCCCAAACCCTAGAAACGAAATCCAGTTTCCATCCGCGCCCAAACCACAGAAATCAAATTGGGGGTCAACCACCGTCTACCTCCGGCGGCTCCGTACATCACAATCCAATTCGCTAAATCCTCTCAACTATCTATCCCAATTATACCAAAAATCAAACATCCAATCGTGCCAAAGAGCCAGAGAACACAAGGGGAAACAGAAACGAACAGTGAATCGGGAGACCTTGCGGCGATTCCGCCTCCAGCGGG
>KE372621.1:1112314-1127492 GCA_000418225.1 Zizania latifolia | reverse complement strand
ATGATATATATATATAGTAAAAGTAACTAATGGTCAACAATCTAGTCCGGATCCAAAAACATGGCTTTCTTTGGCCTAATCATTAGTCCACCAATGAGCATGCTAGCTATTTGATTATTTATTACTAGTAATAAATTACTTTGATTTTTACCATTATAATCATTATTTTACTTAGATGTTTTACTTATCATTTTCACGGATGACCACGTAATCATCGATTTTTCTGGTACTTACGACCCAGGAAGGTCCAAGCTTCCGCCGGGCGCGCCATTGCTGGGCCGACCGAGCGGCGGCCCGGCAACCGGCAGCCTCTCTCTCCCCAAAATCCGCAGCAGCCATCCATCCACCACCCACCGCGACCTTATCTACCACCACCGCGACGACAGCTGCGAGCTCTCCGCCTCTCCTCCCCGGCAGAGCGTGCCTCGGCTCGGCTAATCCTCCCTATCCCGCGGCTTCGACGCCCGGTCCTTGCTCTCGCTCAGCCACGGTGGAGGGCAGGCGCGCGCCCCGCGGAATCGTCGAAGCGAGGAGGTAGCCGGCGAAGATGGCGCCCGCCGTCAGCCCGTCGTCTTCCATGTGAGTTGCTAGGTTTTCCACCGTGATTCCGGCACGGGGCTGTTCCTGTGCCGGCCGTGTCCCGCGGTGCGGGTCGGGTCGTGCTGATGATGATGCCTTCTCTTCAAACTCCTGCCTCTTCCAGATGCGGTGTTTGCGTCCCCACGCCCACGGTGCGGTGTTTGGAGGCCCGGAGTAGACTTCCCGCGCGCCGACTTCTCCATAGCCAAGCGCAAGGTACGGCGCTCCCTCCCCGCATTGCAGCGGATTATCATAGTATAGTAATAGCTGTTTGGTACATTGTACGGACATCCAGATGTTTGGCTAACAATGATCCCCGTAGGTGGGCGGCAATCTGAGACTAGATTGATGAGACTGGGAATGACTGTTCCAGCGTCTGAAAATAACTTGCAGCGAACTGATGTAGTGTTTAATTCAAAAACTACACCATGCATGAGCTTTGGTAAAGCTCGAGAAAATTGGCTATTTGCCACTCTCAAGAGTGGGCTTCGCAAAAATGCCACATCCATCGTTTGCTTCGCAAAATTGCCATTCTCTTCGTTGGAACTTTGATTTCCCTGCCATTTCACCCATTTTGAGTTTTCTAAAATTCGTTTGCTGTTTTCTGCCATGGGAAATGACAGATGTGCCCCTGCCTAAATCATTAAAAGAGAGCACTCCGTGCGCGTGCACCCGACCTCAGCGCGACGCCGACCTCCGAAGGGCACATCTGTCATTTCCCATGGCAGAAAACAGCAAACGAATTCCAGAAAACTCAAAATAGGTGGAATGGCATGGAAATCAAAGTTCCAACAAAGAGAATGGCAATTTTGCGAAGCGAACGATGGAAGTGTCATTTTTGCAAAGCCCACTCTTGAGAGTGGCAAATAGCCAATTTGGCGCCTTTTGTCAACCTTTCCAACGTTTGGGGAGTGGCATCAGTTTGCTGCTCCTGTGACTGCACCTTGCGAAATGCCACCTGCCAAATCCATATAGTTCTAGGGGAAAATTATGCTTTAGATTCTTCCTTAGATTTGCATATACAAATACAACACTTCTGGGTAGCCACTGCCCACCAGCCAGATGATCATAGACTGCACAGTTGTGCAAGCCTCACAGCAAAATAAACTTGCGGACCTTCTCTTTGCTATTTCCTGATCTGCCTAATGGCTCTTAGGTTGATTTCCTGTTCATGACCTGTCAATCAAGCAAAGCTGTTTAGTTTCTGAGCTAATATGTAAACTCTAATCATGTTCTGATTGCAGGTAAAAAACGGGTCGCGGCAACTTGGTCCTTGAAGGCTGGTCTATGGGACTCCCTCAGATCCAGGTAAAGTATATTGGGTACCCTTGCTTTGATCTTTTTTTTTACCACATTAAGTTCATGTTTTCAGATAAACCTACATACTATAAGATGTATCTATTGATATGAAAAACAGTTTCTTTAGAAATTCCTCCTGTATAAAAAGTGAAAGCCATAACAGCTACTAATTTCTCACATTACCTGGGACAAAGGAAAAACTGGATTGATAAATTTTCTCTATCTTTTTTCTTCCATTAACAAGGGAATATCTATACTTTATGGGGAACATGGAGCCTGAAATCTCAAAAACTTTACTATACTCTGTATTCATTTGGAGTAATATCCTTATATCATACTCCTTACATTTGTCATGTATGGTCAAAAGAACCTAATGCTTTTGTTTTCCAGTTTTTTGAAAAGTAATAACAGTACAGAGACAGTAGAGCTGCCATCAACAACACCATTTGAAGAGGAAGAACCTTTGCCTGAGGAACTAGTACTCCTGGAAAGGACACTAGCTGATGGCAGCACAGAGCAGATCATATTTTCTTCAGCTGGAGATGTTGATGTGTATGATCTCCAAGCCTTATGTGACAAGGTGATCTTTCTACAAAGTCATTTGATATTTCTTGCAGTCAAGGTTCTAAAATTCAGTAATCGGTATTCATTCAGATTTCAGTAACCCACCTTAGCCACCTAGTAGTTATTATACGGTCTAGCTGGACCGATTATGCAGCCTTTACTGGCTAATATACGTTAACAGGTAGAGGTACCTTTTTTATATAACTGAGTATGAGAGAAACTGCAAAAAACGAGCTAAAGGAAAGATTATTGGAAAAAATATTTATGTCACCATGTCTTAATGCATCCTGTTTTTGTAAGTGACTGCCACAATGAATCAGTCTGTCCAAGTTCATGCTGTTCCTTGGTAGTTTCTTCTTTAACAAATGTTTGTGTTTGTAATGCTTATCTCATAGGTGGGATGGCCACGCAGACCTCTAACGAAAATAGCGGCATCCTTAAGAAACAGCTACCTGGTTGCTACACTACATTCAATTATTAGGTCTTCAGAAGCAGGTACTTTACCTCGTTGTTTCATTGTTACCAGGCTTCTGTGATCCTACACATTAGTCGAACCACGTCTCCTAACTCCAAAGATTATTTGCAGAAGTTCATTTTTCTAGATGATGAACATCTTAGATTCTTAGTGTACTTGTAGAAGTTATTTGACAGAGGGAGCAGAGAGGAAGCAACTAATTGGTATGGCGCGAGCAACTTCAGACCATGCTTTTAATGCTACGATTTGGGATGTTCTTGTTGACCCTTCGTACCAGGTGAATTGACGAAATATTTTAAATTCGCTATTTCAATTTGTTGTATTAAAGGTTACTTACAATTTCAGGGCCAAGGTCTTGGTAAAGCACTAATGGAGAAAGTAATCCGTGCTTTGCTCCAGAGAGACATTAGCAATATTACATTATTTGCTGATAATAAAGGTATAAAGTTTGGGTTCATTCCCAGCAATTCTAGTTTACTAGCCAGGTCTAAGTAGCATGACTAGCTTCATTTTTTTTCATCCTATTTACTTTGGTTTCTCCTTAAGTGAATTCATCTTTATAACGTGTAGAGAAACAATCAAATATTTTGATCCTTTGAGTAATGAAGCAACCATGTAATGGCTTTGACTGGCTACAGAAGATCACATGACCTACTCATGTGGATGAAACATAATTTACAAACCATAAAAGATAAACTCAAAGAAATTTTGGTATATGGAAGAAAGCAATTATCCTTGTTGAGCATCTCCAAGGGACTCCCTAACCTCAATATAGAGAACTCTCTAAAAAGATGTCTTCCCTATATTTCTTTGCTCTCCAACTGTCAGTGTGTGAACATCGTTAGCGGGGGGAATCTGGCTGGACCCCCTTTGTGAGTCTGGCCGGGGGGCAGGGAGTTGTGACTGCTTGATGTGCGAGAAGATGAACGTGGGGGAGTTTAGACAGGTTCAGGTCGTCAAGAGACGTAACACCCTACTCCTGTGTGATGGACTCTTTCGAAGGCGAGGATGCATCGTGAGAGGTTTACAAGATCCAGTTTGGTCTCTTGATTAAGTCTAGATCAGATGTGATCTCCCTAGGGATCAGTTAATGTAGGTTTTCTTCTATTTGTTTTGCTTTGCCCTTCTTGGCCTTGCCCCCCCTCTTGGTCACGGTCCTCCCCTTTTATACACATGGGGGTACCGCAACGACTGAACCGAAGGAGCTATGCTATAATTTGACATATATAAATAGCTTCAAGACTTTGGGCAGATCACGTCATCCCAAGATTTGGATAGCGTAGGCCATCCTTCTTCGGGTGCCGCACCTGCAGCTTACCCCTCTTCCACGTCGCACAAGATGAATGGTCACTATTAAGCCCCTTGTTAGAGACTAGGTGGAGTTTGATAGCAAGCAATGTGACCTGACAAGCGGGATGGTACTAGAGGACGCCGCTCTGTAGGACATGCCGCCTAACAGACCATGCCTGACTTTATTGGAGAGCTATTGTGATTTATCTTGTCACCTTACGCTGTGACCTTGCCTGCGTGTTAGGTATCATCATGTTGCCATAAGTGGAAATGCACGTGACAGATGAGGCAGGAAGGTGGACCCTGCCGCGGTGTATTTACGACACTATGGATTGTTGACTCCTGAGCACCATAAAGTCCTGCTAGGGCTCGAGGAGTCAAGGGTGTTGTTTCCTGAGCTCAAGGAGATCGCTCGAGGATGCTGACTTGAGGCCATCGAGCTTAGGGGGATCTGTCTCGGGGGTGAAGTGCCCGGTGACAAGGGTGGAGAACTTGATCAGGCTAGGCACTGACAGCCGGTCACTAAGTCTTAGTCAGCCCTAATCACTCACTTAGGAGTGATAGGATCGTTCGAGGACCTTAGGACTCAGTAGTGTTCGATGTAGTGTTAGTCGCCCAAACAATCCAGGCCTTCTTCTAGGTCTCAGGTCTCGCTCGAAGGCAATGAGCTCAGGGACAAGATGACGTGGCGCCATACCATCCTGGTCACGCAGGATTGGGAGCCCTAGGTCCCAAAACACCAACACCAACCCACCCCCTAAATCTCACCTCTTAGAGAATCTCTAAGAGAAACTCTAAAGAGCTCTCCCCCCCAAATTTTAGAGATTATAACTAAAAAATTAGCTTCAACAGATACTTTAGAAGACTAAAAAATGAGGTGCTCTCTAAATCTTACTTTATCCTCCCTACTTATAGAGAGTGACTCTCATTCCCTATCTGCTCTGGTCCACCTGTCGGTGATACAAGAGATACAAATAAAAGAAAAGAGGAGATATTTAATAAGTAGAGTCCACCTGTCGATGATATAAGAGTAAAATATAGGAAATATAATATTGGGAGTCTGTTGGAAAGTAATAAGATTTATAGATTAAATTTTATTAGATATTAGAAGGACTCTCTATATGAGATTTTAGAAAATAAAAAATAGTAACTCTCTTAAAGATGCTCTTATATTCCTTCTCTGATAATTTAGGGAGCTATCTAAATCTAGGGAGGATTGGGCTAATTATAGGGGGCCCTAAATTTAGGGAGTGGGATAGAGTCACTTGGAGCTGTTTTGTTGAGAGGGTTTCTAAATTTTAACTATAGGGAGTGGGATAAGGTCATAGGGAGTCTCTTGGATATGCTCCACTGCATCTTATCCAAAATTGAGTGATTGAATGGATATCTGCCAGTTTTGGGGAAGGGAGGGATAAGTGCACTACTGCACTAGCCTCACATTTTACGGGCAGGTGAACTGGTGGCCTACTTTCCTTTTTGTTCCTCAACTCAACTGTGCCGTTTATTTCTGTAGCACCTTTTTAAACCAAAATATTGGATAGTCATTACCACAGAATTCGTACTGTGCTGAGGAATTGCTGTGACTTACATCCAAGGAAACACTCGTTCTGTTCATGATTCAGAAAGTGCAGCATATTAGTGCCGTTTCAATGGACTAAGAAATAGGTCACCTTTCTGATCCTTTTCTCTTTTTAACTGCAGTTGTAGATTTCTACAATAACTTGGGATTTGAAGCTGACCCTCAAGGCATCAAGGGCATGTTCTGGTACCCCAGATTTTAGTGACGTCGGCCTGGAACCCTCTTGTTCTGCAACAGTAATGTCTGGTTGGAGTGACACTCGTACCCCATGCTGGAGTCGCTGGACGGATCGCTTTTAACATTTGTTACCGTCCAGGGGCCACAGTTTTCTCCAGTCCTCAAGCTGAATGAAACTTCGCCTAGATGTTCCAAATAGAAGTTACAAGTCCACGCGATTGCCACATGTATGACACATCATACTACAATGGATGTAATGAAGATACAGTTTTTTCGTCACTTGCAAAACTGCAAGATACTTGAAAATGCATATGGAATAATGGACTGATGAACTATTGGTCGCGCCATGGTGCCATCAGCGTTGGGCGACACAGCGATGCACATTGAACGCAGACACGAACTTCACTTCAAGGATTGGATACAAATCCGCGTATGCGGGAAAAATCAGCTGATTAACTTGTACTCGGTATATCAGTTAATTTATAACATAATCGGCACATTAATCTCGCGCTGGCCTCGTCCTGCTGCCGGAGTAAGTAGATTTGATGCCCGTGCTGGCCTCGTGCAACTGTCCTGTTGCCGGAGTAAGAAGATTTGATGCCTGGTCGGCCTCGTGTTGCTGCCCGCACCGGCCTCGCGCTATCGTCTGCGTCGGCTTGTTGTCGGAGTAAGCAGAACTGGTGCCTGATTGGCCTTGTGCTGTCGGCCTGACGTCGGAGTAAGTAGATTTGGTGCCCGACCGGCCTCACGCTGCCACGCGCGCCGGCCTGTCGTCGGAGTAAGCAGATCTGGTGCTCGGCCGGCCTTGCGCTGCTGCTCACGTTGGCCTCGTGCTGCGGTCCACGCCAGCGCCACCCTCCTATAGCCTCACGTCGGCGGTGAGAAAAAGAGAAGAGGAAGCATTTTGAGAGAGAGAATGAGAGACGAGGCCGAATGAGAGAGAAAGAGAGCTTTTTTAGATAAAAGTAGGTGTAAGAGTGATTTGGATAGTTACCTATCAGATCTAAAAAAATAGATTTAGATCTGGATTTTTTTTCCAGATATAAAAACGGATATGATATTAATGGTAACTGATAGATACGGATTCGGATAATCCGGATAACTCTTATTTGAATTATCGGAATTTACAGGTCCATTAAATATTTATTAGATATTTAGATCTAGTTATTTATAGCCATTGATTTACTTTAAAATCCGGATAACTTCTGTTTGGATTATCCGAATCTATAGATCCATTAGATATTTATTAGATATATAGATCTAGATATTTAGGTCCGTCCCCGGCCGTCCTCGCTCGCCCCAGTCGGGTGGCTGGAGGCACGGGGGCCGGAGCTGCTTGCCGTGTGGCGACTGGCGAAGTCGGCGTCGGCGTAAGGATGGGGTTTCGGCCATGTTTGCTCTTCCGCCGCCCTCTCCTGTTCGTGCTCCCCCCTCGTGGTTTAATCCTAGAGTTTTAGGAGTGGGTGATGCTGGGGTGCATCTGGCGCCGGGCTTTGATCCCGTGGCCTGTTGCCTCGTCTCGTCTTGTCCTGATTCGTGTGTGAGCCTGGATTTTGCTTAGATTGCTAAAGGATTCCAAGCAAGCTGAACGCTAGTAATCCCATCTGAGATGTTCTCTTTGGTGCTGCAGTGGCGGAGCTATAGGGCATACCGTGGGCTCTAGGAGATTGAATATGTACATATTAGGATCCAATATTTCACAACTATTTCATGGCTCAATGGATGATAGCGCTGCTATTTAATTGAAAGGTGCTGGGTTTAATTCAGCTCTTTTTTCCTTCGTTGTTTCCAGCGGCCAGTGAATTTTAATTTTAAGATTTATTATATTATTTAAGTACATGAATATTGAATTATGAAATCCTAGATCTACCACTGGTGATTTCACTGATCTGTGTGATGTAAACTTTAAACTGTAGTATATGGATTTTTATATTCATGACGATTTGTGTGATGTAAACTATTACCTGTCACTCGTGTGTTGTGACAGTGAACCAAAAATTATAGTATGTTTACTATTAATCTATATACATTATAAGAATGTGAGTTATGTTTATTGTAGTCATAGTATGTTTTATTTCTGTATTTATTTTATTTCGGTAAATATCCGTAACCGTATTTATATCCGCTCCGTATCCATTTTGTATTTGTATATGATAATATCCGGTTTTAAATCTGTATCTAGAGTATCCAAATTTGAATTCGAAAAAATATGAAAAGAGATATAATATCACTGATATCCATCCATATCCGATATGTTTTCATCCTTAGATAAAAGAGAAAAAGACAAGCATAGATAGAAAAAATAGGAGAATGTTTGACTAGATCTACAGTATTAATATCCTAATATATTATATAACTATTTTATACCAACTGATTAATTAGTTGACTGATTATAATTAACCGATTAATTCCTAATTCCTAATTCCCAGTTGGCTGATCAATTATCGATATCTGATTTTTCTAACACGGCTTATGCTGCCATTTCTGCGTTGTATGCTGCTATCTTGAACTGAAAAACGAGTTAAGATGGGAGCAGGGGCGGAACTGGGCCTGGGGCAACTTGGGCTCCGGCCCCAGACCCAAATTTTTTTTAACGTTATAACACCCAGGATTTTTTCGAAAAAAATAAATATTAAAGGGCCCAGCCTCACTCTTGCCTAGCCTGGAGCTGGGGCTGGGCCTCGTTCCTCCTGGCCTGTGCGAGTTCCACTGCGCAACGAGCCTTTCCCAAAACACAACCCTAGCCAGAGCAGCTCTTGCTCCCCTCGCCGCCCCACGCCCGCATCAGTGCATCACGCCCCTGCCGCACGCTCGAAGTCAGAGCTTCACCGTCTGACCGCCTCCTCGCCAGCGCCCGCGCCCGGCGCCTCCACCCCCCGCTCCTCCGGCCAGCGCCCCCGCCCCTCGCTCCTCTGGCCAGCGCCTTCGCCCCTCGCAGCTCTGTCCAATGCCTCCGCCCCCCGCTCTTCCGGCTAGCGCCCGCGGCCCGATCCGCCCCCGGCCAGTGCCCCGCCAGTGCCCGCGCAGCGCCTGGCCTGCGCGTGGCCAGCCAGCATGCCGCCAACGCCGTCTTGGTTTTGCAGTTAACATCGTCTTGTTTTCAGATTGCTGAAGGCGCAGACCCATTCAAAAACAATCCAGGGTATGCTTGGGTGCATTATAAACAAGAATTTTGCCTCTGACTCTTTGGTAACTTCATGTTGCAACTTTTTTGTGTACCATTTTATGTGAAAATGATTTCATTTTGTCAAACTTTCAGTTTTCTTTCAGGATTGCTAATTTAATTAGTCAAATACCCCAAGCTCCTATGACTGTTTAACTGCACATTAGGCTGACAATACATTATCTATCATCCAGCAAAATGATGCAGTATGTTATGTTAATGATGAAATGAAGAGAGGAGTTGATATTTTCAACTTCCGAAAAGAAAAGTTAGGAAGTAGTAGTAATGGAACTGTATACTGGTAAGAAATGTTGTGTTCATTTAATCATTTTCATGTTATCATATTCACTTTAGTAATGAGTCACTGCTAGACTGCCTTCACCTCCTTTCTTTTCTACTGTCAATCGAATTTCAATTTTTGCTTTATTTTTTTGTTATATTTTAGTGTGTGCATTTTCGTGGATAGTTTTAGTATAGTTTCATGCGAAGATCCTGTTCCGCCACTGGATGGGAGTAGACTTGGGGTGGACTGCAGAGTCCTTATTCAACCATGCACTGTCTCGAAGGTTGCCTAGTCACAACTTGGTCCGTCAACGCTCAAAACTGCAGCTATCACACCTGCTATATACGTTGGCACGTCACAGCGTGCGGCTGCTACCGAGTGCATACTTTTACCACACGCTCTGTGCAAACATGGGCAGAACGTAGCTGTCGATGCTCATCGAAACAAAACACCCTGGAGTCCGGGACAGAAGCTTCACGTTTGACGGTTCGTACACACGTACACATCATCGGTTTAGACGATTTTACATGCGAGACTAGCTGTGGCTGCATATGCAGTTGACGCTATCGGTCACTGTTCGGTTTCAGCGGAGATACGGCTGGCCATTGAATGCTATGGTGTCATCAGCTCTGCCTGTATGGCTGTATCCTTTCATTCCCTCGAATATATAGCGCCAACCACAAGCAGCTGCAGCTAGCTAGCTGCTGATAGATGCAGTCAACTCGTGCATTCTCCACGACTCCAACAATATCTCAAGTGGCACTTGTGCCGACTAGCACTAGCCAATGGCTGTCCCTTCCATTTGCGACACGGTTTCGCGTGCGTTGACTATGATGCGTCCTTGCTGCTTGTATGTTCCAACCGATGGAAGCAGCTCTAGGTTATATCCAATGAAATAAACCAAATCAAGATTTAGTCTCGTTTCAATTTTTTTTCTATAATGGAAGAGTAAAGACACATCTGACCTTTGCATCAATGATACATGTCGACGTTCTGGTCACCAGATCTTTTCAAAATAGTCCGAAATTTGGGAGTGATGGTTTAAAAACTATAGAAATATCTATCCTAACCCAAGATCTTTATCCAATTTCAATTTCTCGAATTGAAGAATAATAGCTCTACATGGTAGAGGTGTGTATTACTTGAATACAAGTATGCTATATCTTAAAGAGCTCTAGGTTCAAACTTAATCTGGTCTAGCTTATCCTATGTAGATGGAGTTTTCACTTGAGTTGGCTCCTTCTGTTAGCTTGAGTCACTTGGCTCAACTTGGATTTTATGAGTTGTTATTCCTTATATTATTGAGAGTTCTGACAAGAGTCTACAATATCCTATTTGTTATATACATCATTATTATGTCTAACATATCTATGCTAGTGTCTTGTCCTATCAACGATCTTGTTGTCTCGAGAAACTTTTGTACCGCTGACGCTAGGGTAGAGCTAAAAATATATCACGCTTAGAACTGATCCAACTATTATTAACTAATTATTTAAAATTTTCAAAGATTTTCATAGCAATAAAGAGCTAGGGGTGCAGCTCAAGCCCGAGCCATCCCACTCCTATCTATGTCCCTAGCTAACGCCTTGAGGGTTAGGGTCCGTTTAGTTGGAGGGCAAAACTGGATGGAAGATGGCCATCTAGTTTTTGGGAGATTTGGTCACCTAATTTTTTGTTTGGTAGGATGGATGTGTCCGCTTAGTTTTTTATTTGGTTGGATGGATGGAGTCGTCTAATTTTTTATTTAGTTGGCGGGAGAACCTGAATAAGCTAGGTACAATCACCTCTTAGGGTGGAAGGTGATATTACCCTCATAATTGAGATGCCACAAGTAAATAATCAGCAAACAAATTGTTTTCATGGATGAAGCTAACAAGCTAACAAAATATTAAGAACTACGTTTCAATGCAGTTCACTGAAGCAAACGAGGGCTCCCAGCAATAATGTTTAAGATCAGTAGAAAGTAAGATATATCCTGAGAAATAAATAGTCTCTCACTGTAAAACATTGCTCACACATTCTCAAAACTTTCGATCTAGCTCATACATTTCACTTTAATTCATCCAAAATAACATCATCTAAGGTTCTGAGTACCTTCAAATTTCGATCTAGCCTACACATTTTACTTCAGTTCACCCAAAACAACATTGTCCAAAGTTTTAACCCAGTACCCCCATTGTCCTTCTGGACCACCACAGGTTTCTGCTATGCCTCTGCATGTGGCTTCCTTCTAAACCCCCAATGTATGTGGATCCAGCAGCGTTGCCGCCGTGGTGGGCGGCCATGGGCATGGCCTTGCCCTACGACCGCATGTTGAAGTCGCCCAGGAGCCCCTTGATGCCTTCCATGGATCGAGGTCCCGCGTGGGCAAGGCAGCGGCTATGAAGACCGTGCCCTCACCGAAGACGACGAGAAAGAGAGAAGGCGAGAGACGTGGAGGTTTTGGGTGAATGGTGGCGAGGGGGCTCTGGTGGATGACGAGCTCGGTGGAGGGGGTGATCGGGGCGTGGGCGAAGCGGCGGGGCGGACTGGGCCAACTGCGGTCGGCCCAGGCCAAGGGAGAATTTAATTAATTAATTAATTAAATTTTCTTTTATTTCCTTTAGGAAAAAGCCCTCCAAAAATTAGAAAATAGGTTTTTAGCTTAGAAAAATTCCAAAAAATTCTAATCCCTTTTAAAGACTTTAACAAAAATTTCTTAGCAAAATTTTTATTTAGAAAATTTTCCCAAAATTTTTATTTTAAAGAAAACATTCTTTTCCTTTATTTTAAAATCCCATTTTCATTTTCATTTATATATTTTTATTTTCAATTTTCTTTTGTTTAAAAATTTAGGATGTGACAGGCACTGATCGACGGTAGCACTACAGGCTGCCACAGATGCTAGCCGCCCTCATCCGCTCAAATTTATGGGATGGACTCATCCAGCATATTTAGAGAATATTCCTTCTACTGGCCATCCCTGTCACTCCTGTCACTCAACCAAACGCTTCCAAAACCTGAGCGGTCATCTTCCATATAGTGAAAGTCATCCAACCAAACGCACCCTTATTGGATACAACATCTCTTGTCTGTCTAATGGAATGAGAGCATTTAGAACTCTACATTTAATATATAAATATTTTTGTCAGACATGAATATTAAATGCTTCTAGCCATGCATACCTGATGCACCCATATAGTTCGTGAGGCCTATAAAAACTAGTCACTCAACCAGCTGAGTGGTCATAGTGTTTCGCGTGTCATCATTGTCCTCGCCTATCTTGCATTATCACACCTAACCCAACTATGGTTATATAGTCGAGAGTCTCGTTCCACCGAAAAAAGACTGTCATAGTTGAGCCTTAGCTTCTAAGGCCCGTACCATCTGTTTGTCAAATATGCATATGCATATCTGACTTACACACACTACGGGAAAACAATTTTTTGTTGAGTGCCTGTGGGTTTGTCGAGTGCCCGATAAAATACACTCGGCGAACCACTGTCCGCCTACAACAGGTTCACTGAGTACAACACTCGATGAACCCTTCGCCGAGTGCTTTTAGGATTTCGCCGAGTGAACCACTATTTTCCCGTAGTGACATGACAGAAGTCCTCCGTACCCCTGACATTGACAATACATGTTTATTTTTGTGATTAGTGCATGCGATCGATCGCAAGCAAACTTGTTTATTCCATTTCGGTAGTCATTCCGGTTTGACTTTTGGAATGGACTGTTTCGGTACCGGCCAATACCGGTGTACCGTTTTGGGGTCTAATAAAATAATATAAATATATTTAAAATATATATTAATATGATTAGATATGATATATTTGAATATATTAATATCTCAAATATAGTATATAGCTTGAATATAATATAATATATAGCTTAGTATAAGTAATATGTAACACATATCTCAAAAAATCAAAATACAATTTTATGATTTTTATCCGAAATGGTCGGTATTGATTGGAATGGCCGGTACGTACCGGTATTGGCCGGTATTGACCGAAATGACCGGTATTGAAAACGAAATGGTATGTCCTTTAATATGTACCGGTTTAAATGATGGAATGATATATATCGGCTATTTCGGTCAATACCAGAATAGAATTGATAAGCTTGATCACAAGTGTCATTATCATGTACAAGATTCATTCACCGCAATTCGGTCTACTTGAAAACTACGTGCTGTACCAGACTTAGTCATGCACGTGGTGCTAGCTAATTTAATTCTGACGAAGCTCACCAGTAAGGCCTGTTTGGTATAGCTCCAACTCTAAGATTCATGCTGAAGATGAGGGTTTGTATAATATAATAAAATAGTTTAAACTTTTATTTTTAATATAAAATAAAAACTAAATTACTCAACTAAATACCCTTAATCCATCCATAGCTCCAGCTCCAGGATTTTTTGGAGCTAGGCTAGACCAGCTCCAAAAAAATTCTGAAGCTGGAGCTATCCCAAACAGGGCCTAAATATATATGGAAAGAACACAATTAAAATAGAGAAATTTTACGGTACATCTAAATCTGAAATAATATAATAATATAAATCATTTATTTGTTTTGATCTAATAGATATGATTAAATATGGTGAGGTAATAGGTCACCCTTATTTTTTATATTTTAATAATTATGAGAATCAATTATTAATATTTTTTCAACCGTTCATACAGCAACTCTCCTTATTTTTTCTTGGACCTTCCAAAATTTTTGGTTGTATGGCGCCTCCCTTTTCTCCAATCTTTTAATTTTTTCTCATGCATGACACCTCCTTCAATTCTTTCTCTCCAATCTTTATGATTTTTCTCTTGCATGGCGCCTCCTTCCTTTCCTCCAACCTTCCCTATTTTGCTCTTATTTATCTCTAGCATGCGGTGGTATAGAGGGGCAGCGAGGAAAGAACATGTGACTGGTAATAGCCAGTCACAGAGCATTTATAATTTTAGTTTAATTTTAATCTCAATTAAAATTAATGGTCTAAATTAATGTAAGTTATTACTCTTAAGAGATAAATGTTGTATCATAATAATAGGGTACTACTTAATTCTGACGAAGCTCACTAGTAAATGAAAAAACACAGTTATGAAGAGACACCGGCAAGCGTCAGCTTGACATTTCTGATTGCCAATAGTGTAAGTCTTACTAGTAGCAGCGCCATTAGTTAACCAGTGCGTATTTACGCATGGTAATTACTCATGCAAGTTAGAAATATGAAACAACTCTGAAAAGCAAAAAAGGAAGCTTAAGTTCCTCTGATCATTACTTTGATTTGATAACCCCCTCTGCATAAGTTGTTTTTTAAGTAAGCGAGAGGGTGGCTACAGTATATTAAAACAGAGAATCGCTGTAAAATCAACTGTACTTTCGATCCCTCTCCCTCTGCTTAAGTTGTTGTCATCTTGACTCCGATGCCCAGCGTGCATCACTGTCCGTAACTCCATATCACCTCCTACGTACGTTCAGAAAATTATTGTCTCAGGTTGCCATCAGACAATGCACAAATTCATTTCAATCTCTTAATTCTTGTCCATACAACGTGATGTGATGTGACTCAGATGTGAGACATATAGGCACAATTACTGTTTGTTCATGATGTCGGACCTGCCCGGTGTGTACGCACGTTCGCGGTTGGTCAATTAGAAATAAGCCTGAATTTTACGGATTTTTCTCAATGTATGGTGACAAATTCTCACATGAAAATTAGAAATATATAAATAGTCGAGTATGACGTGGTGTCCCTCCAATACATCATTACCAGTTTATATTTTCGAGTTCACTTTC
>KE372621.1:1096861-1111116 GCA_000418225.1 Zizania latifolia | reverse complement strand
GCCGCTTGTCGCCCGCGACGCGGCGCGCCAGCGTGGTGCGGGTACGACGCGACACTCTGTCGGCCGTTAAATTACCGACAGAGTCTTAGATTGCTGACAGAGCCTCTGTTGGTAGACCATTTATCGATAGAGGGTAAATCAGCAGATGGTCTGCCGATAGAGGCTGAAATAGACTCTGTCGGCAGACCATAGCCCGACAGTAGGCTATTTTTATAATTTTTAAAATATGTATTATAGAAATGAAATTTTAAATAAAAAATATACTTCCTCCATCCAAAAATCTTCTACCTATTACTTTTTTATCAAGATCAAGGAAAAAAACAAACTCATCCTGATACATTAAATAATACTACTATTACATTAAATCTCTTATGTATTCATCCTGATGTATTAAATAGGACTACTATTGCATGTATGAAAAACCACATGGTTGGTGTCATAAACGATGTTTATTCAATGCTTGTATAAGAAAACTACAAATATACATAATTTTTTTTAAAAAAATTAAAAATATAATAGATGGTAGATTTTTAGACGGAGAAAGTATTATTTAAAAAATCGCGCGTCCCGACGGCTGGGACTACACCCTCTCCAGCACGCGCGGCTACTACTCCGCTACTAGCAGCAAGACACAGGTCGCGCCGACCTCGCGGACGCGGAGAGAGGATCGCGGCGGTGAAGCGAGAGGGCAGGACTAGGAGGAGGAAGCAGGAGTCTCGGGGCTTGGTTCCCCTCGTTCTCGTCGATCCCCCGGCGACCTGTTCTTCTTTGCAGCGAGGTATTTCTCCGGTTGATTTTGATTTTTTTAGGCGCGTCTGCCTGCTAGCTAGATTTTGTAGGCACTTTTTGTGAAACTTTATGTGGCTCGGTTGGATTCTTCACTGCCGCATTACTTCAGGAAATTGCTGGGGTTTTTGTGTTCCTCCTCTTCGTTTCGTCCGTACGTATCGTTTCGGGTTTCAGTTTGATCTGATGGCCTTTGGCATTTATGTTTGCTACCTCTGAATTTTGCACGGTCGAGTTATTAAGAGAACATAAAAGAAAATCATAAATTCCACCTTGAGATGGCTGGTTCTATTTTAAGAAGAAAGATCGAACGAGCAAATTCATTTTAGGAAGAGAACATAAAAGAAAAATCATAAATTCCACCTTGAGTTTTGCCGAATACTTCTACCACCAATGCCCACACATATAGACAAGTAGCTGTTGCGTTCATGAGTTCCGTTGGCCGTTGGCATGTCGTGATTGCAAATTAGGATAGTGTTACTGTCGTGATTGCAAATTGCAGATGAAGTAGTCTTGTTTATTTGTCTCCAAGTTTGACTTGTTTGATCGCTCCCAGCTATACTTTGTCTTGGCCTTTTTGTTTGAGCACAGAAGACTTGGACTAGAGTACTAGACTGGTTGTTGGAAGCAGGGTAGGTAATACACAAATGACGAAATGCGTGTGATTTTATTAGTATATTTAAAATTTTGAAAAACTTGCATATGACTTGTAAATTATCAAATTTTGTCCTCTGTTCATTTTATCTCACTGTCATTAAAAATGATCGTTAGCTAAAAAATCATTAAAGATGATGCATAGAAAACTAATATGTTCTTCAGAGATGTCACGTCTCCTTGGGAAACTTTCTGTACCCATGTACCGACGGGGCCTTACCATTGGCATAAAGAACAAATAAACAGCTATTGTATTCATGAATCATGAACACATAAACATTATGCATGCGTGCAAACATCCAACCTTGTACTGGATATTATACTGTTCTAACCATTGTTATCCTTTCTTGGTTAGAAATCCTTAAATTTTGGAACTTTGCTGCCGAGGCCTCGAGGATATGATAAGTTGCTGTTGATTCTCATAAATGCATGGCCAATTTCGGAGGTTTCCTCTGTGCAGCTATTCTTCTTGTGCTGCTCCCCTTATCAAAGGTTGCATATGGGCAAGGCCAAACTACTGATCCTTCAGAAGGTAATATCTGATCCATCTGTATCTCACCGTTGATTTGAGAAGGGGTAGGATTGGCACCAGTAAATTTGTGTTAACAATATTGATGAGTCACCCACCATTCACCAAGGCTTACAGGCCTACCCCTTTCTCCCCGCATCAATCCCCCATCCTTTTTCTGTGATTTGTTAATTGTTATTCCTTTTTATTTTCTTATTTGCATGATACTCCGTTCATTTCTAGACGGGTTCTTCTATGTTCTCCTGCAAGTGATTTGTATAACACATGTCCTCCTATGTCGTTGAAAAAAACAAAGCACATATTATACTTAATGAATTGGTACAAACATACAGGGAACTGTGGTCTGAGAAACACTGGGATTTTATGCCTGTTGTGACACATGAGTCCAATCCAAATAAACTGAAATAGGTTGTTTTGTGACAATAAAGAGCCAAAACATATATAGTATTTGTGGTTATACAAGTTTTCTACTTTTTTATATATTGAAGATTCAACGTACCAGTTGGCATGTCTATCTACCAGAGAATGGTATTATAGACATCTATTATTTGAAAATGCAATTAAGAGTTCTCGCATAGAATTTGTAACATAAAAATATATTGTTATCTCTTGTGCTAGATAACCACTTAGATCAACAGAAATATGAGATGCTCAACAATACTTTTTTCTTAAATTATATTGGCTAAAAGTTCTAAAACATTTGCTGCAAAATGTATGTTGTCTTTCTCAAAATGCAGTCCGTGCACTCAAGGTTATCAAGGAAAGCTTAGTTGATCCTATGAACCACCTCGAGAATTGGAATTGGGGAGATCCATGCACATCAAATTGGACAGGAGTATTCTGCCACAAGTTAGATGATGCATATCTTCATGTAACAGAACTGTATGATCAAATACTTCTTCATAATTTATTCGCCATATCCTCATTTTCAGTTTAGTTGTCATATTTCTTTAATAGGCTCTCTGTTGAAATGAAGAACAACAAATGCTATTGGTCATAGAAAACAACTTTATAGTTAAATGCTAATGACTGTGTTTTCTGTGTCTTCTTGAGGAAATACAAATTTCTGCATGCGTGACTAATTGTATAAGTTATAACAAGAATAACTGATAATCTGATATCTTACAAATGTATTATGGCCACAATAAACATTATATTCATGCCGAAATAGAGTTCTACATTTACTGGTAACCATGGATGCATTCTCCCTTGCACGGTTAGCAATCTCGCTCGTGTCCACACCTGGTTGGTTTGCTCAAGCTGACCGGTTTGATTCAAAATTCAAAATTGAAATTGAAAAAAATTAAAAATTCTAAAAAAATCCTTAAAAATTAGGTGAATTAAGATGATTTATGGTGAAATTAGTTTTCAAAAATATTGAAATATCACAAAGTTATGAACTGAGTAACATGAACCAAAAAAAGAAAATGCAAAAATAATTACTTTTTAGCCTAGCCGGCCAGCCCATTAGCCATGAATTTTTCTTTTCCTTTTTTATTTTTTATAGCATAAAATACATGTATAAAATTTATCTAATATGATATGTATTATCACATGTGTTATGTATTATCTAATATGAACTTTACTTGTCTAAAAGTGTTCGAATTTCTAATTAATCATGCTGTATTGTAATTTGTACGTGAAGTTATAAACTTATAAGTTTGTGGTATTGTATGTGAAGTTGTGAACTCATGAATTTGTGGTATTGTAAGTTTCCAATTTATCTCAAAAACCAACAAACATCATGCCAAAATTTTAACAAAATGTATCAAGAAATTGTATAACATTACAACAATTTTCTACAGTTTCACAGTTTCAAATTTTGCTGAAAAATTGGCCGGCTACCGAGGGCTACTGTGGTAACCGTTTTTGCTGAGACAATTTGAATTCGAAATTTGGATTCTGCAGTTTGACCAAATTGGGCCAGTTACCACGGTAACCGCCCATCCAGGCCCGGGCGATAACCGAGGCCCAAACAAATTTGTAAACCCTGCTCCCTTGATAGTTATAATTTGTCCCACCATGTTGCTGTAAGGAATCTCTATCCCGTATGAGAACTAATTTTGTGATTCTTAGTCGTTGTTGGAGCTTCTTTTTAAAGGCTTTTGCTTGTTTTTATTAAACTTATAATATTTTGTTTATCTTTTTATTTTGCCATGATACAGAATATGATAAGGGCATATTGCTCCTGTCAATTTCAATCTGTTGCTGATTGTATTATTTTACTCACTGTAGACAACTGTTTACGAGGAACCTCTCTGGAAATTTGGTGCCAGAGGTCAGTCATTTAACTCGGCTGAAAACATTGTAAGTACACTCTGATGATTGAAGTTCCTAATTTTCTTAAGTTCTGCATTTCCTAAATATTAGTCCTTACTAGTTTCACTTCACTATATTTTCCATGGAATAAATTAATGGTGCCTTTCTGGAAATTTAACAGAATAGTCCTGATTCTTTCATTTGCTGGAAAATAACTAAAGAAAAGAGCAATTGATCAGTACATGGTTATTCTTCATCATCAATCTCTTCTACCCTATATTAACTCATTCTGTTTTTCCTGAAGGGATTTTATGTGGAATAATTTAACAGGTACCATCCCAAAGGAGATAGGCAATATCACTACACTCAAACTTATGTATGTATTTTCTTTCTAACACTTTTACTTCTTCAATATGCATAGAAAACAATGGAACTCCTTAATCACAGAATTTGTTACCTTTTCTTATGCTTACCAGTCACCATAATTGTTATTTTTCATGCTTTCTGCAGATTATTGAATGGCAATCAGCTCTCTGGTTTTTTACCAGATGAGATCGGCAACCTTCAAAACTTAAATAGGTTACATGTTGCCCAAAACTTGTTATCTGGCCCAATACCTAAATCATTTGCCAACTTAACAAGTGTGACACGCCTGTAAGGATTGTTCATTTCCATTTTCTTCATGCGATGCTTTTCAATGTGAGTTCTGTGCTAACCTCAATTGTTCCATTCATTTCAGTCGCATGAACAATAATTCGTTAAGTGGGCAAATCCCACCCGAATTGTCCAGGCTGCCTAATCTTATTCACCTGTAAGAGGAAGCTTATTTGTTTCCCACATTTTCTTCTTATGCATGTTGTAGCAAATAAGATGGGATTAATCTTATTCTGTAATGTAACCAAAACTTTGCAGCCTTGTTGATAATAACAATTTATCTGGGCCTCTTCCTCCAGAACTAGCTGGGGCAAAAGCCTTGAAAATATTGTATGTACCCATTGTCATACTCGATTGAAAATTGCTTCCTATAATAAAATGTACCTGACTGTTTTATTTGTTTTCTTTTTCTGTTTCTAGGCAGGCTGATAATAACAACTTCAGCGGAAGTTCCATCCCTACTTTGTATAGCAAGATATCCACACTATTTAAACTGTAAGCATTACCTTTTATCTCTATTTTATAGAACTCCTTAATACTCTTCATATAACGATTTAGTTTCTAACAACAATTATCATGTGGTGATATCTAATTTCCATATTGCTTGCACTCACACTAAATAGTACAAGGCTGAGATAATATTTCTTGTCACATCAGGAGTCTTCGGAACTGCAGCTTGCAGGGTGCTATTCCCGATCTGAGTACCATACCTCAACTTGGCTATTTGTGAGTACACTAATCCTGCTGAAAGTACAATTCATCGTTACATTCTCATCAATGTATTTTGATACTATGCCTACTGTTAGAATATAAAGTGAATTATCCGTCTTTCCTCATCAGCTTAAATTTTTGGGTTGAATTAGCTGTTGCATGAAATTCAATATGGTATCAAAGCCAGAGGTCTCAAGTTTGAATTCTAGCTAGCACACAATTAAATAAAAATTGCAGCCTACTTCTATTCCACGCTAGAGATTTGATGGAGTCTCGCGTGAGGTGGAGTGTTAGAATATAAAGTGAATTGTTCGTCTTTCCTTATCAGCTTAAGCTTTTGGGTTGAATTGGCTAGTGCATGAAACTCAATACCTACTGATCGCTGTTCAAAAATGGTACTTGATACTCCCAATCTTTTAGTGTAATGTTTAAGGTCGAAATAGTAGTTTCCATTCAAAAAAAGAAGTTTAGAATATTTAATTTTATGCCAAAAAGAACAGAAGAACTTCCTTAACAATGTCACCAGTTCTCCAGTAATGAGCTCCGGAAATAACTCTCCGCAAATGTCTAATCTAATTCTCACATGCATTTTCAGGGATCTTAGCTGGAACCAGCTGACAGGATCTATCCCAACTAACAGGCTTGCTTCAAATATCACTACAATGTATGTAGTTTTGATACTGTTTGTTTCTCTACTTTACTCACTGAGTTGATTTCTAGTTTTCTGGCAGTGATTTGTCACATAACATGCTTAGTGGAACTATTCCATCGAACTTCTCAGGGCTTCCTAAGCTTCAGCTATTGTAAGTATTACATTTTAGCTCTGCTAAATCATTCTCCGGAGTCCGAACAGCTTTGTGTTCAATAAGAATTTGATTTTTTGTATCTCCTGCTTATTCCAAATATAAATAGCATGTCTGCTGCGTATTCTCTGTTCCAAGTATAAATGAGCATGAAATTTAGACTTTTTATGAAAATTCAGCAGCTCTGCCAAATAGGGGAGAAAAAACGCAGGGGATAAGTACATAAGAGTGACCGGGAGGGGGAAAAATATCCAAGCAACAAGTAGGCAGCCTTTGAAAGGTCACCAAAAAGGGCAGCTAGTTTAAAGAGGCATCGTTCCATGTGTTCACTGTCTCACAAATCTTAAATCATATCTCATTAGATTCAGACTTTTGTCACTTGTTGTTTCATATTTTGTTCTACCCATTATTGCTTACAATTTGCACTCATTTTGAAAGGATTAACAAAAATCACACCCTGCATGATCTTATTTTCTTCAAACAATGCAATAAAAAACATGTCATGTTGCAATCTTGCAGGTCAGTTGAAAATAATCTTTTGGATGGTTCTGTTCCCTTGACAATTTGGAAAGGTGTCAATCTCACTGGAAATGGAAGCCTTGTCCTGTACGATTCTTTTTGGAGAAGTATTTTTTCATCTAGTTCAAAGTTCTAACTATAATATATATTTGATATACTTTGTAATTGTCCAGGGACTTCCAAAACAATTCCCTCAAGATGTTTCCAGATGAAATTAATCCTCCACCAAATGTTACTGTCTTGTACGTTCTCATAAACATATGCAATGTACTATCAGTCTACATTCCTACATTATTATTCTGTGTTCAGATGGATATTTAATTGTGAGCAAGCAAGTTTTTTTCAATCTTGATGATTAACACCTTTTATTTTACAGAGAAAGCTTATACTGCATATATAATAGTTTTCTATAGAGTCCGGGTTTTAGTCCATTATTTAAAAAATATATAATAGTTTTCTGGCTACACTATTCTGAGTTTAAAAAAAATATCATAATCAAAAACTTTTTTTCATCATCATATTATAAATGAAAATCGGAACTGTAACTGAAGATGCCCCTTTCTCAAGGGAAATATAACATACTTCTGTTCTCGTGTTGACTGAAATTTTTATTCAATGGATAGTTATCACCACCAATGTTGTTTGTGCAGGCTTTACGGGAACCCTGTATGCAAGAGTTCAAGTGGATCTCTGATATCCGACCTTTGCCAATCCCGATCAATAAACCAGCAAACATCTAAACAGAAACAAGGCACTACCTGTGGTGGTGGTTGCCCTTATGAGTACAATCCTTCGTTCCCAGGGGAATGTTTTTGTGTTGTGCCACTTGGAGTTGGACTTCGATTGAAGAGTCCAGGAATCACAGACTTTCGTCCATATGAATCTGACTTGAAGATTTACATAACTTCTGTGTTGCAATTGTTGCATTACCAGGTAATCTGTCAGAAAAATCGGCCAATTAACTTTAACTTTAGAAGATTTGCTCTCGTATCACAAAGTTAAGTGACGTTTGCTCTTTTTGCTCTTTTTATCATCACGTGTGTGTAGTGTATAATACGTGGTCTCTGGTCCAATTGTATACACACATAGTGTAACAAGAGCAAAATTCACTAAAAGAGTAATATTTCATTAACTTCTATTCGGCAGCCCTCAGTTAATTTACAGCATAATCAGCCAGCCGATTAATCTTGTGGTCAACTGTGGTCAAGCCGATTAATAGCCAAGCACAGCCGCCGCTGGATCTGCCGCGTCGGGCTCGCGCCGCCGCTAGATCTGCCGTGTCGGGCTCGCGCCGCCGCCGGATCTGCGCCGGCCTCACGCCGCCGCCCACGCCGTCGCCCGCACCGCAGCCTAAGCTGTCACGCTCGCCGGCTCTGCGCCGTCTCCCTCGCCGGCCTCGCCGTCATCGGAGCCGTGCCTCAGCGGAGAAAATGAGAGGAAGGAATTTGAGAGAGAGAGAGAGTGAAAGTGAGAGAGAGGCTAATGGCAAGAAAGACAGGCAAGTCACGAGGTGCCAACCTATAGATGTCAGAAAAAGAGAACGGGTGATATGTGAGAGACACAGCACAGCACACATAGATAAAGAGAAATTGAGACAGAGAGACATTTATACTGTTTATCTGGATTACCTATAAACACTAACCGATTAATTAGATGATTAATTAATTCAGTTAATCTCTAATTAATCGATTAACCTCTAATCCTCGGCCTGTCGATCAGTAGTTACCGATAATCGATTTTTCTAACGCTGCAGCTATATATTGAAAGCTACATATGGGAGGTTGGTCCAAGGCTCAATATGCAGCTAAAGATATTTCCAAGCGATACAAGGTTCAATAAATCTGAGGTTGTGCGACTCAGACACGCACTTGCTGCATGGGAAATTACTCTTTTAGATGTATTTGGTCCATACGAGCTTCTCTACTTCACATTTGGTTCCTATGAATCCGGTATGTGCACTTGAAGCTAGAGTGTAAAAATAATTTTGTGACGAAGCTTCTCGTTTTTTTAAGCTAAACATGAAACTTTGTTCTACCCAGTTCTTTTTAAATGTCAGTTCTACGGAATGAACAGTGATAGGTTGTTTAAAGTTTAAACAATGATTGATCGGCACTCAGCAATATATAATGACCATCTATTTCATGAAAAACAAGCCTGTATTATTTAATGTTCATTTTGTTATCACAATTTTTAATGTATAAATATTCTTAGATTATTGTAAATATAAAAAATCACCATTTTCTTCTCTTTTTTCTTTTTGAGCCATAAGTTGAATAGCAACCACAATTACTTGATTTTTACCTGTGGCGCTCTGCTTTGTCCAGTTGCTCCAATTGATTATTAATATCATATTTTTTTGTATATTATCCAGATCTAGCTTCATCAGGTTTAAGCAAAGCTGCACTGGGCGGTATCTTGGCAGGCACAATAGTTGGTGCTATTGCACTTTCTGCAGTAGCTACTGCTCTTATAATGAGAAGGCATTCAAGAAATAATAAAATTTCCAGGCGATCATGTAAGTTATTGTGCTTCATAGTGATCATGGAAGTCTATACTGTTTGTGGCACTCTCATAGTCTCATTATCTTCATAAGATACACGCTCTAGCCTCACACGCACCTGTTCCTCTGCTTCATGCTCCTTGTATATCTGATTGTGCAAGGCAATTTTTAGCTTTGATGGCAGACATCCTTTTCAAGAGACAAAACCTGAAAATATATGTCATATTTCCATTTGCAGGGTCGAGAATTTCTGTCAAAATTGATGGGGTGAGATGCTTCGCATATGAAGAAATGGCTGCTGCTACAAATAATTTTGATTTATCTGCTCAAGTTGGTCAAGGAGGTTATGGAATAGTCTATAAAGGAATTCTAGCTGATGGAACAATTGTAGCAATCAAAAGGGCACACGAGGATTCTCTTCAAGGTTCGAGAGAGTTTTGCACAGAAATAGAGTTGTTATCTAGATTGCATCATCGCAATCTGGTTGCATTGGTTGGTTACTGTGATGAAGAAAATGAACAGGTGCATCTCTTTGATTTTAACTATTTCTGTGGAAATGATATTTTTTCAATATCATCCTTATAAGATGAAAATGTGTGTTACAGATGCTGGTTTATGAATTCATGCCGAATGGCACATTACGTGATAATCTTTCTGGTAAGCACATGGGTAATTCTGTTATCAATTATTTCTACTCGTCCTTTAGGCGCAGTGTAGGTGTAAGCAATCCCACACATCTCTGGCCATCCCGAACTGATATCAAGATCAGTCATTCATCCATCAGCTTCCTGAATCTTATAATTTGGAGAACTTTTCTCCCATGCTACTAAACATCCTCAAAGTATATTGTGTGATACTTGGATCCGTTGCCGATATCCTTGTTCTACTTTAATCTCATTTTATTTTAAAATTACAGCTAGGTCAAAACGACCTCTCAGTTTTGGTTTGAGGCTGCACATTGCATTGGGTGCCTCAAAAGGAATTCTGTATCTACACACTGAAGCAGATCCTCCTATATTTCACCGTGATGTTAAGGCCAGCAATATTCTGTTGGATTCCAAATTTGTCGCGAAGGTATCTGACTTCGGTCTTTCAAGGCTTGCTCCTGTGCCAGATGTTCATGGGGCATTACCAGCTCATGTCTCCACCGTTGTTAAGGGCACCCCTGTAAGTGCATTACAGTTTTATGCTTTCCCTTTTGTAGTTGTTACTAACCATGTCCTTCTCACTTTTGCAGGGGTATCTTGATCCAGAATACTTCCTGACTCATAAATTGACGGACAAAAGTGATGTGTACAGTCTAGGGGTTGTTTTTCTTGAGATATTGACTGGGATGAAGCCTATTGAGCATGGTAAAAACATAGTGAGAGAGGTACACAGTCTTCAACTTTGAAAATATTTTCAGTTAACTGTTGTATATCTATTGAAAAAACATATAAAACACAGTCTATATGTCATTATCATGAAGAACCTGTTTGTGTAATCAGTTCTAACTTGGTATTAGAGGAATATCTTTTGAAGAAAAAACTTATGTTGATCAGCATATACGAATTGAAGTTAAATGACAATAGTTTACTGAAAGAACTACATCTTTCTTTTGCTGTAGGTACAAAGAGCTTACCGATCAGGTAATGTTTCTGAAATCATCGATAGCCGGATGGGCTTGTGTCCTCCAGATTGTTTCACAAAGTTCCTCTCACTGGCGTTGAAGTGCTCTCTGGATGAGACTGATGGTCGGCCTTCCATGTCAGAGATTGTTAGAGAACTTGAGGTCATCTTGAAGATGATGCCAGAGGGTGAGCTTATCAAGCTGGAAACTCCAGAAACATACTCAGGTGCTATGCGTACATCCACGTCAACTTCAGCAACAGGAAATTTCTTGGCCTCATCTCAAACATTTACTAGTGTTGATGCAAGTAGTGGTGTGCTTTCTGGGAAGGTCACACCTCGGTAATCATACTATCGCCATGTTGACATGTTGTAATTTGTAAAATTTGGTAGTTCTGAATATGCAGCAATGCTTTGTAACGATATGGACCTCACACTTTGTTAATGAATCAGCTTTGCTGCAAATTAGAACATGGTGTAATGTGAGACAATAGTAATACTGGTCATCTCCTTTTTGTTTTCTGATCTATAGTAATTCCATTCGCTAAGTGAAGTTAAAGGAGAGTAGAAGCTTAAATCCTTGCTTCTGCAATTACCATTCACAATCCGACAAAACCAGAAATTCAGAGAAGAAAAGAGATGGCTGCCTCAATTATCGATTTCCGCATTTATGTAATCAATCATGTGTTAGACAATTTGATCCTGAGTAATGTGCTGTTCATGTCTAAGGTTTCTGCAAAATGTAAGACACATCGGTAATATGACATCATGCTTGTACAGAGCACCTGTATTTCAACTCTGATGATTCCTTTTAAAAGTTGTTTTAGCCTTCTCATTTCTTTCCTAAATATAAGTTATTTTAAACCTTACATGTATATTTTTATCTTTTATTTCATGTTTACCTTTGTCAAAAAATGTTCACAAATAAAGAACTCGTTTTTTCAAAGCAGAATAAATAAGAGCAACAAAGTCATTTGACTTGTTTTCTTAATTCTTGCGCACAAGTCTAAAACGACTTGTAAAAGTAATAAGAGGGAGTAACTACCACCGTGCACGGAGTTTTCTCCTCTTAGCTCCTTTTAAAGGTTCAGCATTGGGTGAATTATTCTGATCAGCGGCATCCTTTGAATTGGTGTCCTTTTTATGTCCACTACCTTTCTCATCAGCATCTTTTATGATGTAGATTTGTAAAATACAATGAAATGCATGTCAAGGCTACATATGTTGAACCAAAACAATTGCTACTGAGGTAATCTTGAAGCCTTGACATGCAATTAGGAGCCTACAGTTAGACTAGGGATGGCAACGACCCTGTTTCTGATCCTTGCAGGGATTTCCTTCATTAGAAGACAGAGATGGAAAAAAATCTTCTTCCCATGGGAGAGAGGCAGGGGAAATCCTCTTCCCATCGAGTGAAGCGGGGAGAGGGATGTTCTCTCATTCTCCATCCCCATTCTCCATGAGTATATACCAACTAAAACTAAATTGACATGTGTGCCAATGTACCATAGTATATAAGAGAGAAAAACCCTAATATGTGATCCCCAATTCTCCAGCTCCCACTCAGCCACTCCAACAACCTACACTCACAAACAGCCGTCTAGCACGCCACCTAGCCACACCTCCTCGTGCCCCTCCTTGTTGTCGCCTTCGTCCTATCGCGTGCCTCCCTGCTACCGCCACCAACCTATCGTGCCTCTGTCTCCACCACCACCTGGCCGCAACCCCCCACCGCCACCACCTGACCGCCCCTAATGGCAATGCCGCTGCTCCTAGCCACCACCGAGTCCTAGCCTCAACCCTCAGGTACGTTGTTCATGAGGATTTTTTTGATAGGTACCTGTGAACCCAATAGAGAGCGGAGATAGAGAAAAATTGTCCCTGAGACTAGGCACGGAGACAAGGAACCCCTCCCCGTTGGAGAGTGTTCCTGTTGTCATCCCTAAGTTATCCAATGGTTCAGAGAAAGAAATGACAGAATGAACTGCTATTTGAACCAAACTTAGATTAGCCTGAGGTTCAACATATGTAGCCTTGACATGCAATTAAGAGCCTACAGTTAGCCTAATGCTACATATGTTGAACCAAAACAATTGCTATTTGAACGAAAAACAAATGAACTATACTAGTGTTCATGGATGATTCGTGCTATGTGAAAACCTAGGAAAGAGGAAGCTTGATCAAGAGCACGCACGGTGCTTGAGGTTCTTGAGCACCTGCTTCCTGTGCTCTTCCTCGTATGCGGTGTCGTCTGCCACGCCACCTGCCTCTGCCGCCATGCCTCCTCCTTTGCTGGAATCCTTCCCAACCCACGAGAGACAATGAATGGTCTCTTCTCTCAGAGAGAGATGCTTGCCTTGTTGAAAAACACACCCCACTAGTTTTGAAATTTTGAATTCGAACTTTTGATTCTTTGGTTTGTGAGTGAGCAAATTCGACAGGCCATATGGCCACGGGTCCCACGTCACCCTAGTGCTGACACGTGGCAATGCCATCTAGGTGCGTGTCACATGGGTCCATATATAGTCTGCATGGTCACCATTTTTTCTAGCTAGTGAGCTTTAGGGGTCTTTGGAATGCAAGATGTAAGAGACATAGGAATAAGAGAAACAAATGATTGAAATACCCTATATAGATGTATCCCACATGAATCTAGAATATAAAAATTTGAAACATGATGTGTTTGGATGGTTAATAGGAAATAAACACAACAATTTATAGTGAGAGAAGAGAGCCAAAAAGATAAATGCATTGGATTTCTCAAAGGAAAAATAAAATAAGGTTTGAGTTCATGTGCTTGTTTCCTATGAAATAGGGTGAAGGAAAGCAATCTATAGAAAATTTTCAATCTTCAATCTTATGTTCCAAATAACCTAGATAATTTTTAAAGGATTTAAATATGCATACCATTGGTTTCAATGACTCACTACACGAAAACTACAGACTTTCGACGGCCTCGTTAATTTTCGACGGTTTTTCCTAAGCCGTCGAAAGAAACGTAATTTTTGTCGGCTTTTCATAGCCGTCGAAAGTAATGGGTAATTTCCGTGGGCCAGAACAGGGCTGACGGAAGAAACACATAACTTCCGTCGGTCATCCTCTGGCCGACGGAAGTTATGTGTTTCTTCGGTCGGCCCTGTTCTAGCCCACGGAAGTTAGCTGGCCCACGGAAGTTACGACGCAACCGGCTCCCGTATGCCCTGGTTTCCCGTATGCCCTAACTCCCGTGCTG
>KE372621.1:1060909-1080891 GCA_000418225.1 Zizania latifolia | reverse complement strand
GACTTTAGTAGATTTGGTTACATCTACTTAATGAGGCATAAGTCAAAATCCTTTGAAAAGTTCAAGGAGTTCTAGAATGAAGTACAAAATCATACTGGCAAGACAATCAAATTTCTATGATCAGATCGTGGAGGTGAATATTTGAACCATGAGTTTAATGATCATCTGAAACAGTGTGGAATTGTTCCACAGCTGACTCCGCCTGTCACTCCTTAGTGGAATGGGGTGTCCGAGCGGAGGAACCGAACCTTGTTGGACATGGTCCGGTCGATGATGAGTCAGGTTGATCTTCCATTGTCTTTTTGGGGACATGCTTTAGAAACTGCTGCTTTCACGTTAAATAGAGTCCCATCTAAATCTGTAAAGAGGACACCATATGAGATATGGACTGGGAAGCGTCCCGGGTTGTCTTTTCTAAAGATTTGGGGTTGTGAGACTTATGTAAAGCGTTTGACGTCTGATAAGCTTACACCCAAATCTAATAAATGCTTCTTTGTGAGATATTCTAGGGAAACCAAAGGATATTACTTTTATAACCGGAAAGAAGGCAAAGTGTTTATCGCCCGGAATGGTGTTTTTCTAGAGAAAGAGTTTCTCTCGAAAGGGGTTAGTGAGAGCACGGTGCATCTCGAAGAAGTTCGAGAGCCACCAGAAATTGTTTCATCTCCTACTGAACCGCAACTCAATATGCAAAGTGTTGCAGAACCTGTTACTGAGACACCAGCCCCACGACGATCGGAAAGGTTGAGTCGTGCACCCGAGCAATTTGTGTTTCTGACCACTGGGCAGCGCGACGTATTATTGTTAGATAATGATGAACCTAAGACCTATATGGAAGCGGTGATGGGACCAAACTCTGAAAAATGGCTTGGAGCCATAAGATCCGAGTTAGAATCCATGCGAGAAAACCAAGTTTGGAACTTGGTCGATCCACCCGATGGTGTAAAAACCATTGAGTGTAAATGGATTTTTAAGAAAAAGATAGACATTGATGGAAATGTTCACATCTATAAGGCACGATTGGTGGCGAAAGGTTTCAGACAGATTCAAGGTGTTGATTATGATGAAACGTTTTCTCCCGTCGCTATGCTAAAGTCTATCCGGATCATCCTAGCGATTGCCGCATTTTATGACTATGAGATATGCCAAATGGATGTCAAGACGGCTTTTCTCAATGGAAACCTAAGTGAGGATGTGTACATGACACAGCCTGAAGGTCTTGATAATCTAGGGAATGCTATGAAAGTTTGCAAGCTGCAACGGTCCATTTATGGGTTGAAGCAGGCTTCTCAGAGTTGGAATCTTCGTTTTGATGAGGCAGTCAAAGGGTTTGGTTTCATCAAGAACGAAGAAGAGCCTTGTGTTTACAAAAAGGCTAGTGGGAGCTCACTTGTGTTTCTGGTCTTATATGTAGATGATATATTGTTGATTAGAAATGATATTCCTATGTTAGATGCTGTTAAGTCTTTGTTGAGAAAAAGTTTCTCAATGAATAATCTTGGAGAGCCAGCATACATCTTGGGCATAAAGATCTATAGAGATAGATCGAGAAGGTTAATTGGATTAAGCCAAAGTATGTACATTGACAAGGTGTTGAAACGGTTCAATATGCAGAATTCCAAGAAAAGTTTTCTGCCGATGTCACATGGTATTTCTCTCAGCAAGAATCAGTGTCCTTCGACACCTGATGAGCTGGAGAAAATGAGTGCGATCCCGTATGCCTCCGCAATCGGATCCATCATGTATGCCATGCTGTGTACACGCCTAGATGTTTTTTATGCTGTAAGTGTTACGAGCAGATACCAGTCAAACCCGGGTGAAAGTCACTAGACGGTTGTAAAGAGTATCCTTAAGTACTTGAGAAAAACTGAGGATATGTTCCTAGTGTGTGGAGCTGAGGAGGAGCTCGTTGTAAGTGGTTACACCGATGCTAGCTTCCAAACTGACAAAGACGATTCACGGTCGCAGTCAGGATTTGTGTTCTGCCTCAATGGAGGCGCAGTGAGTTGGAAAAGTTCCAAGCAAGAAACGGTTGCGGATTCTACCACAGAGGCCGAGTATATCGCAGCTTCAGAAGCTGCGAAGGAGGCAGTTTAAATCAGAAAGTTTGTTTCTGAGTTGGGTGTCGTCCCTAGTGCGTCCAGTCCAGTGGCTCTCTATTATGATAATAGTGGTACCATTACGCAAGCCAAGGAGCCTAGGTCGCACCAGAAGTCTAAGCACATACTGCGGCGTTATCACCTGATCCGTGAGATAATAGACAGAGGTGATGTGAAGATATGCAAGGTGCACACGGATTTGAACATAGCCGATCCGTTGACGAAGCCTCTCTCACAGCCCAAGCATGAGGCGCACTTGAGCTCAATGGGTATTAGATACTTGCGTGAGTGAGTCCAGTGTATATGAGAGAAAGTGTCTTGTTTATGCTGATGTATATTTGGATAATTTGTTATCTTGTTCCTTGAATAAATGTCTTTTACATTGATCAGCAAGTTGATGACTAGTTTGTGAGACTCTTTGTGTTATGATGTTGTTCAAAATGATCCCTAATCTCATATCGTCATGTGGGACAGTGATCTCATAGTGTTTGGATAGACCCACCTTGAGATACTGCTGGGATTGTTATTGTAATGTGCCATCAGTTGTCATCTCAAATGGTGTACCTGCAGAATCCTTAGACCTGAGATCGTCATTGATTCCAGAATGTGTAGTAGCACACTTAGGGGCTTCCAAACACTATTCCATAACAGGGTAGTTATAAAGGTTGCTTTCGGATGTGTCACGAAACATATCGTGGAATGTGAGCGGTCAAGATAGAATTTACCCCTCCTAATAACGGGAGAGACGTCTCTGGGCCCCTCGAGGTAGTTGGATTGGAAAAGTGCATGGCCATGCTACTATGACTAAAGAGTTAGTCATGATTGAATCCACTACTTGATCGAGTGAAATATCGAGCTATCCAACAAGGGTGGCACGTATCTCGCCTTGAGCTTGACTGATGTCGTGTGATAAAGGGATTGGTGTGTATGTATATCAAGGTTCAGAAAGTATGATTTTGACTTTGTATGCTTTCGGGGGTCAATATGTGCTGCTAGGTGCCACTATTGATTAGCTATCTGGAAAGGAGTTTTCGGGTAGTGGCCGTTTGCGTATGAACCTATCGGGTCGCACGCTTAAGGGGGTGGAATTCGAATCTTGTAAAGAATTGGTTCTTGTGCAAGTGGGAGATTGATGGAATTGTGCCCAAGAAAATTCTGGGGGAACCAGAAGTTCCGGCTGTAGCCGGAAGTTCCGGGTTCTAGAGCATCCGGAAGTTCTGGTAGGACCAGAAGTTCCTGGTCAGTCCCAGTGTTTGATTTTCTCGACGAACCGGAAGTTCCGGCTGGAGCCGGAAGTTCCGGGTTCTGGATGAACCGGAAGTTCCGGGTTCTGGATGAACCGGAAGTTCCGGCTTGAGAATTAATTCGATACAGAAGGTCTATTTCGGAAGTTCCGGATGGTATCCGAAAGTTCCTGTGGCCAGAAGTTCCGGCTATAGCCGGAAGTTCCGGACCGCGTGAATAGATTAGATCTGTTGGGCTTTAATGCAGATTAAAGGCCCACGTTGGTGCACTATATAAAGTGGGGTGGGGCTAGCACGTGGATGCTGCTGTTCATTGTTACTTCACCCTAACCCTAGCCGCCACCTCTCCTCTCTCCACGATCACAAGGGTTGTGATTGATCTTCTAGATCTCGCGAGCGGTGCTAGCACGCTGGCGCGAGGTGATCCCGTCCATGTACGTGTGGATACCGTAGAGGCACCGTTGCTGCATCGGTGCTCATCTTCTTCCTGTGGAGTTTGCCGGATCATCGGATCACGTTGTCTTCATTGCCGGATCGCCGACGAACGAACGAAGCTGGGAAAAGAGTTGCTCGAGACCGCGCTACTCCAACTCTACTTCCGCTGCCCGAGCGCGTCTCGTGGTTCAAGGTAACGATCCATGATCCCATTACACGCATGGTTCCTGGGCTAACGGGGTAAATTTTTGAAATTAAACGTTAGCGTAGCCTCCTCATAACCCAACACTGATGGGCCCTGAATCAGCCACCAGGACGTCTATCGGTCCCCGGAGCAGATACAAGATATCAAGTAGTACAGCTCGGGTGTCTGTAGAAATCGGCTCAGCAGCAAGGATCTCATAGTCAACTACCTCATCATCCACGATGAGCTCGCCAATGTCAAAAGAGAAGAAGTCAGCGAAAGATTGTGGCCAGATGATGAGAAGGTAAGGGGAAAAAAGCAACGAAAGGGAAAAAGCGTTATAGTACCTTAGGAAGTTCGGCTACGGTAGCTAGATCAGCAATGGCCGTAGGAATGGTTTCAATGGCATCAAGAGCAGTAGTCTCTCCCGCCGATCCAATCTCAACATCGGCCCTTGACCCAAAGCCACGATGAGATCAGAGGAGGTCATCGCCAAATCAGCAGCCGACGGAACAACAGGAGGGTCACGATGGACCTATGGTGGAGATGCCGGCTACGCCAGGGCACCGATACCTCAACCACCGCAGGAGTAGCCGGTAGAGCGGCCACCTCAGATTGAAAAAATGAGCAATGAAATGAAAAGACAAGATGTAGAAAGAAAGGCACGTTGAGATAAAAGGGATTCTTATAGAGGCAGCAGGAGCAGAAGAAGCCGGAGGAGCTAGAGGAGTAGTGGGAGCTTTCTTCTTCTTTCTGGCCAGGATCTTGACCGTCACCAGCGCTGCAGGACGCTTCTGGCGAGTGGGACCAGAGGTCTAGGATGATGTAGGGTCAACACCACCAACAGCAGATGGGCCCGACGTGTCGACCCCCAAGTTTGGAGTCGACGACGACGCCATATAGATAATTGGCATGTTGCTATTGCCGACAATAGGTGCCATCATATCTTAATCCTAATCAAGGAACAAAAGAAAGTTACAGGTAGAATCGGTAGAAATATTAGGAACGTGCGTAAGACAGGAGCATACCTCGGCTGCGGCGTCACCAGAATCAGGATCAATCAGGGCGCAGTAAGAAGAGACACCCCGAGAGAATAGGTGAAGTTTCAGCTTATCCCAGAAGTGAGTAAACGACTGGCTCTGGAACGAACTTGGCGACCAACTTTGCAAGTCGCTGAAAGAAATACTAGAGGGCAAGTTAACCAGAGACTCATACTCAGACAACATCAGAGTCCCTTGAAATTCCACTTTGCCGATGTAAAAAAGGTTCATCGGCAATTGGCTGAGACCAAGTTGGCATGCACAGACACTCGGGTGATAGAACTCGTAAGAGGGATTCACCCAGCCAACGGAGAAGCCAACTGGCAGGACGAAAGGAGAGACGATGGACCAATATACAGCATTAGTAGCATCATCGGAGCCAAGGGAAGCAAACCAGAATCAGCCAGGGCAGGGAAAATCCGTAGCCTCCACATAGGGGAACCAGACAATGTCATCATCAGAGAGACCATAGTAGAAAATGCCGAACCACATGGTAAAGAGGTCTAGCTTCAAGTCATCCCCAGCAAAGGTGGCCATGGCTTCGCCGAGTGAAGCACATCGGTGAATATGGCCATCTTCTTCATTAAAGACACCAGCAATTGCACAAACCATCAGGGGCCACCGATGTTTGCAATAGGCATGCTAGCCCAAAGATACTGCGAAACAAGATGCAGAAGCCGGTAAGAAGATCCCAACAGTAATCGACCCAATGGCAACTACTCATTCTAGGCAAGTCGCTCGGCCAAGTTCTGCCAATTCTTGGTAGGGCCGAGGGTGGTGCCACGGAAAACAAACCGCTCTAGCCACATGTTCAAAAAAGTGACATGCTCCTTCTCCTCAACCGGGCTTGTCTTCTGATTATAAGTAGCCATGCAGTTGGTCCAGCCACCCGGTTTCTTCACCTCAAGATCATGCGTCGGCTTCTCTCTAAAATCAACTTCGCACAAAGGATCCACAACATTAAGATCAATCAACATTAAGACATCAAAGAGAGTTGGGGACATCGATCCATTGGAAAAGATAAAAGCGTTGGTCGTATCTAGCAAGAAGTAACAGGCGGCGACGAGCATCGCATGATTCTGCTCGGTTCCGGCCATGGTGAGGCCGATATAGTGGCTGATGTTGCTAAGCTGCCAATCTACACCGTTCACCGATGCAACCCTCACATACCAATCTCGCCACCCATCAATAGGGTGCCTAAGAATAAAATGTCGAAGACCAATCTTTGTGCTGCATACTAGATTGTTTGAACGGGATCCTATTGGTCTTGGCATTAATCAAATACAATGGGTCCTCTTCTCCGTAAGCGCCAAGAAAGAAGCGATTGGGATATTTGGTGAAGGGGATTAAAATTTGGTTCTTCAAGTTCTACAAAGAAGGGTAAAAGAAGGGTAAAAGAGGGGTAAAAAGAGTGCCCAGAAGAAAGGGTCAAAATCTAGATCAAAATTGAAAAAGAAGAGTACCTCAGGGATGAGAGATGAAGATGTCATGGTCAACGGGAACAAGCAGCGATGAAAAAGCACGAACGGCGGCGAGGCTTGACTAGCAACGGTGGAAAACTCAAGGGTGTTCCGAAGGCAAGAAAGCAGGAAGCGTGCTGGGGAAGGAGAAAGTGTACAGCTTTATAGGGGAGAGAATCTCAACGGTTTGATCCCCAAATACAACGATACGACGATTGCGATATTCCAGGCAGAATTCAAAATGTACCCGCTCATGTCCCGAACTCGGGGGGGGCATACGGTGCACCGTTACAGAGGAACTCTAACTGGCACACGCTTATTTAAGAGAGACAGTCAAGGTTCGTCAATGACAACTGACTCGGGGGTTATCGCACCTGTTTGAAGCCAACGAGCATGAAGGTCGTTGAGGCCAATGGATTCAAAATTCAACAGTTAGAGGTTTGGGGACAAAATTTTTGAGGTTTTTTTCAAAAAACATAACAGCCTAAGCAAGGAGGCGGCCAGTCAACATCCCTGGAAGGCTGATCAGAGGATCTGTTCCGCCAAATAATCTAAGTCCTTACACAAGGGCTCATCGACAGAGGAAAGAAAAATGGTTATTACCAATAAGGCAACTCTACCAGATACAAGTTCTTCAAAAGATATTTTATTATTCACAAAGGAAGAGCATTACAAAAGTCAATGGCAAATAAGGCGATTACAGTGTTCCTAAAAAGCGTTGCAGGCTAAGGACGACATCGGCCTAGGTCTTCTCAAAGGACACGATAGTGTTAGTCGCATCCTCGTCATTGCCAACGATCGGCCGAAGGGCTCACTGCTTCTAGGCATGCTCCTTGGTTAAGTTGATCAAATTGGATCTCTTAAAAGCGATTTTGATCGATAGGTCGTTCAAGAATTGCTGCCGATCAGTCATACAAGTATGGAGCCGATTCAGTTGATCGGTCTGGATATGTATTTCCTAGAGGAGGTGATCTTCTTCCACTCTTAGCCGATCCAGGTATGTTTGGCCTTGATCAGGTAGCTTGAGCAGAAATTGAAGATGACGATCGGCTTCTCTCACCTTCACGTCAGCCGATTTGAACTTCTGCTGATGGATCCTTTGCATCCCACGATTAGCAAGGCCAGCGTACGTGGTGAGGTAGGCCGACTGGTGCTCGCAAGAATAGGCTCATAGAAGGACGTCGGCTAGGTCTTGCGGGAGCCAATTGATCACGTTCTAAAGATGGGATCACGCTGCCTTGATATCTTGAAAAAAGATGCTGATCAGGCAACGAAGGTGCTCAAGCAAAGCTGATAAATCACTTGGTACGGAGTCCCGAGGGGAAAGAGCCATGTCCGATGCCTGAGATTCCTACAAGAGGCATGGGTGAGCCGATGGAGAGTTGGGGATGAACAAACGCAATCAACAAGTTACCTGAGGGTATCAGCGTGTAGACGAAGCGCTCACAGCCAGCAGGGAATCACTAGAGTTGTCATCCTCATCGGAGTAGAAGTAGAGGCGATTCAGGTCATAGTCGCCATCGGCACTGGCCAGCTGCGTCAGAGCATTCAAATTGTTGGAACGTGATGGGTCTGGTGAGTTCACATTTGGAACAGTCGAGGCTTGGAGCTCAAAGACAAAGATGAAATGTGCGAGAAATTTAGAATAGGTGAAGCGAGGGATTGAGCAAACAAGGACCGAATGATCAGAAGAAACTTACCGGATCATGATCACTGGACTCATCGTGGTCATTCAGCTTGATCCTCTTGTTCGGTGGAGAGCTTGGGACATTGGACGCCATGACGAGAGGTAAAAGGAGAGAGAAAGATTAAGTTGGCGTACGATGAGAATGACTGAGCGTGAAGAAGGGAGCTTATCGGGCAAGACTTATATACTCGGTGATCCGACGATGCATTTCTCGAGAGAAATTTTGAAACACGGTGTTTCGCATTTCGAACTCGGGGGGCATGTGTTGACACTAGAATTTGGACTGGCGCACCATCGGCTAGGTGAGCTAGGTAGCGGAGCCGATGGGCCACCGATGGAGGCTTAACAGGCGGAGACAGGCTACGCACGGCATGGGTTGATACTTCATAATTAGTTTTTATTTAGTTAGCAAATAAATAAGTCAGTTAGGATTCTGTGTTAGCTGTAGATAACGTGTCTACCCGGCTATAAATGTGTAAGCCTGGGGTCATTGTAAGAGGTTTACTCAACTCAGTCGTTCAAACCCTTCGACGCATCACCAACTTTAGGTACGTACCATTAGGGTGATTCCCCGCCAGAGTTATTGATGAGGACATCACTCCTACAAATATAGACGACACCCCTTCAATTGCAATCTAAGGACCAATAATTCGAGCTAGAGCAAGACAATTGAATCTCCAAGTGAGCTTGTTCCACAGTACCTCTTTATGTAATTTTGAGAATAGATTGCTACCTAATGATTTTATTATGCTTAGGAATCTTGGAGAGGACCAGGAGGTATATGAAGGGATACAAGAAGGTGGAGAAGACCAGCAAGGAAGTTCAAGTCGAGTTGGAAGTCCAACCCAACTCTAGCTCGAGTCCAACTCGGATTTCAGGAGCAGCGTGCACTAAAATCTTCGCCTAGGCTGCATACGAACTCTATTTTCAATGTTCCACCCATGCACGGAAAGCTAACTTTGGCACTTTCCAATGGAGCCAGTTTCACCTCAAAATTCCATCTGGATCAACGGGAATCGTCGAAACAAATTGGCGTCCAGAATCTGTCAGCATGCTGTTTTCTGCGTTATTGGGCCTTTAGGCCGTTTATCTAGTTGAGCCCGTTAGGAGTGCGTCCAGAACTACTACATAAGTTATTTCTATAGCCGTCTAGGGTTTTTGGGTTTATTTTATACGCTGCTTTAATAGCCGCCGCTTCGCCGGCCTTGTAAGTAAACCCCAACTCGCAGATTCTAATAGAACTTTCATTCGATTGCATTTTTTGCATTCTTGTTTGTGTTCTTCGATTCGTAGGCATGGATTAGCCTTCGTGGTGAGATCAATTAGGTTGTGCTTAGTTAATAACCAGAGGAGAAGTGGTGCTATGATTGCAGGGATTCGATCTCATGGATCGGAAGCCGAATCGTGTGTGTGTCGCGTCTCCACCAAATCGTTGTTTATCATCCATCTGACGGAAGATCGGGCACCCCACCCTCCATCAGTTGATATTAGAGCTCAGTTTACCATCAAGTTCTTGTATCTTAGATTAGATTGATTTTATATTTATCCCACAGTCCATGAAAAAGCCACAAAAAATTAGTAGTCATAGGTTTCCCCTATCCGAGACCATCCCTAGCCTTTGCACGTTTCAGTTTCAAAGTCCGTAGTGTTGAGTTTTTGTCCTAAGTCAAGTATGGTTGCTGATTAGAATTGTGATCCCCCTACCTAAACCCTTTACACTAGCTGCCACCCATAGATCCCCTTCAGTTTGCAATTCGTGTGCAAATTAGAACCTCAAAATCCTGATTCAGACTGCCTGCAATAAAATAGTCATAACTTTTGCATACGAACTCGGAATCAGGCAAATAAGTACATCTCGGAGATCTATAAAAAAAGTTAGGTCTAAATTTTCTTAGCTTTTCTAGGTTTTCTGATTTTTTTTTTCTCAAATTTGGCCTAGAAGATCGAGTTTTCCAGCCCTGAAGTTTCCTGCACAAATTTTCTAGCACATCTTTGTTTGTCTATATAGTACTTCTTTGTAGCAAAATTATGTCACATCTTTTTGGTTTATCTTCTTTGTGCTCCTAGTAAAAAAAGAGAAGTTTCAAAAAAAAGTTCAAAAAACAAGAATTCAAAAAAAAGCATATCAAAAAAATATCGAAAAAAAGAGGAGCACTTAGGGGCAAGCTAGGAAGATATTAGTGCTGAGTTGTGCTGCTTTTAGGTGCTGTTTTGTGCTGATTTTGTCAATCCATAAGCCATCCTTTGAGCCTTAACCACTCTCTCATATAAGCCTTGCTGCATAGGGATCACATTCAGACCAGTAATTAGTACGAGTACTCTGGACACTTATTTAATATTACTATCTATTTCTGAATCGTGTTCCACCATATAGATCACTTGTGTTTAATCTCCTAGACTCCACATATATACTTCTGATCAGTGCAGCTTAGGTTCTTGCAATCATTGTGCCACTACATCTTGAAGTCACTGACTAGTCAAGAATTGTGCCATAGCCAAGATTGTGCCATCCACTGTCCTGCGATGGTAAGAACCTTGTAAGATCGTGGTAAGACTCTTGAGTGTGAGCCACACCACCTTCCACTACCTATTAGTTGATAGGGCTAATATTTTTCTAGTGTTTTTCTTTTCTTCTAACCATGACAGGAAGCTCGAAGGACCCAACGGATTTTGATAAGTATATCTCCAAGGGAGAACTTGCCGATGCTATGGCAAGACAAGCTTTGAAGTTTGACCAAATCATAAACCGCCTAGACACCATGAATAAAAGCATGCAAGATAGCAACTAAATAGCTATGAGAGGTAATGCCAATCATAATCGAGGTAACGATGATTCTTCTACGAAAATTAAGTTTACTATCCCATCTTTTCATGGTGAATATGATGCTAAAGAATACCTATATTGGGAGATGACTGTGGAGTAAAAATTTAACGCGCATCTAGTTCCTGACCACCATAGGGTTAGACAAGCAACTAGTGAGTTTAAAGGTTTTACTATAATTTGGTGGGGTGAGGTAAGTCATACTCGATTGTAGCCTAATACATGGGAAAAATTAAAAGAAGCTATGCGACATAGATTTGTTCCTCCTTCGTATCAATGTAAACTGCGTAAGAAACTATAATGCTTAGTTCAAGGTAACATATCTGTGAGGAAGTATTATGCAGAGCTTCAAGAGAGCATGACCTGTTGCGGTGTTGTGAAGCACTCAGAGGACACGATGTGGCGCTTCTATGATGGATTAAGGTATGAGATTCAAGATATCATTTATTATAAAGAATTTAACACTCTTAGCTGTTTCATCTTACTATGCGTGCATGATTCGCTGTGGTGTTGTGGAGGAGACCGAGGACAAGATTGCTCGCTTCTACGGTGGATTGAGGCGTGAGATACAGGACATCCTTAATTACAAGGAATATGATATTATTAACCACTTATTTTAGCTTGCTATGCTTGCAGAGAAGGAGTTGCAGGGGTGTTCACACAAGGCCAGAACTTCCTATCAGCAAGGTGGGATGAGCACACCGACACCGACCAAGCATCCCTCCTCTTCAAGCATTCGCCCTATGTCTACGCCTACTTCGATGCCTTCCCCACAACATGCAAGCACGCGGCCTTCTACTTCCACGCGAGCTGATGATGCAGGTAAAAAGTCATCGCAGATTCCCACAAAAAATTCTTCATCTGCAGCCACAGGACGTACTTCAGGCATTCAATGTCATCGTTGCCATGGGATTGGTCACATGAAGAGGGACTGCCCAAGCCAATGGGCATATATTACAACAGAAGATGACACCGACACTGACGATGATGAAGATGGCCAAGTGTTTGGCTATGATGATACTATGACCTACAGGAGTGTCATTGTACAGTGGGTTCTTAGCGCCAAGGTGGATCAAGCAGACAAGCAGCAACGACACAACTTGTTTCAGATCTTCCTCGTCATCAACAACAGGCGTGCTCGCATTATCATCGACGGAGGAAGCTGCAACAATTTGGTAAGCTCAGATTTAGTCAATAAGCTTGGCTTAAGCACACGCCTGCATCCATATCCATACCATCTCCAGTGGCTAAATGATTCTGGTAAGGCTAAAGTAACACAAACAGCTCGCGTATAATTTTCCATTGGTACATATTCGGATTCGGTTGATTGTGATGTGGTTCCAAGGCAAGCTTGTTCTCTTTTATTGGGTAGGCCGTGGGAGTATGATAATGATGCAATTCACCATGGTAAAAGTAATAAATACACTCTTATGCATAAAGGAACAAAAGTTACTTTGCTACCTTTGACTCCTGATGAAATTATTAAAGTTGATAGGGAGAAAGCAACCAATGAGAGCAAATATAACAATTCTAAACCTGAAAATCAGGAAGTACTAAAATTAAAAGATGTTGTTATGCTTGCAACTAGAGCTGATCTTGCTAAGATATGTGATGATGATGTGTGCTACGCACTAGTTTGTAAGGATGCTCTCTTTTTCGTTGATGATTTAGCTCCCACTTTGCCTCCTGCTGTCACTAACCTTTTGCAGGAGTTTCGAGATGTTTTCCCCCTGAGATTCCTCCAGGACTGCCACCCATTCGAGGGATAGAACATCATATCGACTTGATTCCTGGAGCAAGTTTACCAAACAGAACTACCTATCGAACCAACCCTGAGGAGACTAAGGAGATTCAATGCCAAGTTCAAGACCTCTTGGACCACGGGTATGTACGTGAGAGTCTTAGTCCTTGTGCAGTTCCTGTTATTTTAGTACCTAAGAAGGATGGATCATGGCGTATGTGTGTCGATTGTAGAGTCATTAACAATATAATCATTCGATATCATCATTCAATTTCTCGATTAGATGATATGCTTGATAAATTAAGTGGTTCTATTGTGTTCTCTAAAGTAGACTTGCGTAGTGGATACCACTAAATCAGAATGAAATTAGGTAATAAATGGAAGACCGTATTTAAAACTAAATTTAGCTTGTATGAGTGGTTAGTCATGCCTTTTAGATTACCTAATGCATCTAGTACATTTATGCGACTCATGAATGAAGTTTTACGTGCCTTCATTGGTAGATTTATGGTGGTTTACTTTGATGATATATTGATTTATAGCAAGTCCTTACCTTAGTATCTTGATCACCTACATGCTGTTTTTATTGCTTTATGTGATGCATGCTTATTTGGTAATCTCGAAAAGTGTGCCTTATGCACCGAACGGGTTTCGTTTCTTGGTTATGTTGTGACTCCATAGGGAATTGAGGTCGGTGACGCTAAGGTGCAAGCGATACAGAGTTAGCCAACGCCCACAACAGTGTCACAAGTGTAGAGTTTTTATGGACTTGCTGGATTTTATCATCGCTTTGTGAAAGATTTCAGTACCATCGCTGCTCCATTGAATGAGTTAACCAAGAAGGGCGTCATGTTCCATTGGGGGAAGCAATAGGAGACATCATTTAATCTTTTAAAAGAAAAGCTTACTCACGCGCCATTGCTACAACCTCCTGATTTCGATAAGACTTTTGAATTAGAATGTGATGCTAGTAGCATAGGCATTGGTGGCGTGTTGATGTAAGAAGGTAAACATGTTGCTTACTATAGCGAAAAGTTAAATGGGCATGTTCTTAATTATTCTACTTATGATAAGGAATTATATGCCCTTGTTCATTCTTTAGAAACATGGCAGCATTATTTGTGGCCCAAGGAATTTATCATTTATTTTGATCACGAATCACTTAAGCATATCCGTAGTCAAAGTAAATTGAATCGAAGACATGCTAAGTGGGTCAAATTTATAGAATATTTTCCTTATATAATCAAACACAAGAAAGGAAAAGGCAATGTAATAGCTGATGCTTTATCTAGACGATATACCATGTTATCGCAGCTTGATTGTCATATTTTTGGACTTGAATCGATAAAAGAACAATATGCGCTTTATACTGATTTTAAAGATGTCTTTATGCATTGTAAAGAAGGGCGTACATGGAATAAATTTGTGTTGAATGATGGATTCTTGTTTCGCGCTAACCGTCTATGCATTCCTATTAGATCTGTTCGTCTTTTATTGTTGCAGGAAGCGCATGGAGGAGGATTGATTGGTCATTTTGGTGCCAAGAAGACAGAGGATGTTTTGTCCAATCATTTCTTTTGGCCAAAGATGGGGCGAGATGTAGAACGGTTCGTGGCTCGCTGCACCATATGCTAAAAGGCTAAATCAAGGTTAAATCTACATGGTTTGTATATGCTTCTTCATGTTCCTTCCATACCATGGGCAGACATCTCTATGGACTTTGTTTTAGGACTGCCTAGAACAAAGAAGGGAGCGGATGATGCTGTTCATATTGCTAATCTTTTTTTCAAGGAAATTGTGCGCTTGCATGGTATGCCCTCTACTATTGTTTTGGATCACGATGCTAAATTTTTGAGTTACTTCTAGCGCACACTTTGGAACAAGTTGGAAACCAAGTTGCTGTTTTCTACAACATGCCATCCATAAACCGATGGACAAAGTGAGGTAGTGAATAGAACTTTATCTACCATGTTGAGAACAATTTTGAAGACAAATTTAAAGATGTGGGAGGAGTGCTTACCACATGTTAAGTTCGCATATAATTGAGCAGAACAGTTCACCAACAAGGTAAGTCCATTCAAGGTAGTGTATGGATTTAACCCCCACGCTCCTATTGATCTTTTACCTTTATCTGCTAGTGAGAGAACTCATAAAGATGCTAAAGAGTGTGCTGAATTTATTCTGAAATTACATGAATCAACTAAGGCAAACATTGAAAAAATAAATGAAAGGTACAAAATTGAAGGTAGTAAAGGTAGAAGGGAAGTTACTTTTGAACCGGATGATTTAGTGTGGTTATATCTCAGAAAAGATAGATTCCTAGAGTTAAGAAAGTCTAAGTTAATGTCATGAGCTGCTGGTCCTTTCAAAATAATTGAGAAGATTAATGACAATACATATAAACTTGACTTGCCTCCCGAGTTAAGAGTTAGCCCCACATTTAACGTTGCAGATTTGAAGCTATACTTAGGGGAAGAAGATGAGCTTGAATCAAGGACAACTCCTTTTTAAGAGGGGAGGATGATGAGGACATCACTCTTACAGATACAGACAACACCCCTTCGATTGTAATCCAAGGACCAATAACTCGAGCTAGAGCAAGACAATTGAATCTCTAGGTGAGCTCATTCCTCAGTACCTCTTTATATAATTTTAAGAATAGATTGCTATCTAATGATTTTATTATGCTTAGGAATCTTAGAGAGGACTAGGAGGTACATGAAGGGAGACAAGAAGGCAGAGAAGACCATCAAGGACGTCCAAGTCGAGTTGGAAGTCCAACCCAACTCTAGCTCAAGTCCAACTCGGATTCTAGGAGCAGCGTGCACTAAAATCTTCGCCCAGGCTGCATTCTTGCCGCTTTGATAGCCGCCACTTCGCCGGTCTTGTAAGTGAACCCCAACTCGTAGATTCCAATAGAATTTTCGTTCGATTGCGTTTTCTGCATTCTTGCTTGTGTTCTTCGATTCGTAGGCAATGATTAGCCTTTGTGGTGAGGTCAATCAGGCTGTGCTTGGTTGATAACTAGAGGAGAAGTGGTTCTGTGATTGCAGGGGTTTGATCTCATGGATCGGAATCCAAATCGTGTGTGTCGCGTCTCTACCAAATCATTGTTTATCATCCACCTGACAAAAGATCGGGCACTCCACCCTCCATCAGTTATGGCTACATCGGTTGAGTCCGATCTCTAACTTTGATGGGGATAGCCTGTTTGGTAAGCTGATTCATATGTTCATGGCTTTCTCGGTTGAGTCCGATACTATGATCAGATAGAGTAGGTTTGCTAGTTTTCGGTTTAATATATTGATTCATCTTCTCGTGTTATGCTTCATTAATTGGATCTTTGTATTTACCAATCAGGGTGGTTTAACTCGTCGTACTAGATTGGATTGTATGTCGATCGTCAACGGCACACTGTCTCGGTTGGGTCTGATCCATGACGTTGACGGGGATACATACAGGATGGTCTAGCCCGATCTGTTGGATCGACGTCCATCGGGGTTTTAGCCGATGGAGTATTTGTGGTTCTATCAATCGGTTCTATTCAGTTCATCATGCTCTTAGTAACTCGTCTTTACGCTACATCGGTCTAGTTCGAACTGTAGAAATTGGTATCTTAGAGTGGTAGTGATGAAGCCGATTGGTAGGATTCATTACATTATATATGCTTTTCGTGATGCATCGTAGTTTTCTCAATTGAGCTATCGTTGCCGATGTCGATAGGCTATCGCCGATAGTGTTAGGACATCTTACGTTTGTTTTCTTGTCAATTGTAGGGTCAAATTGACTGGTATGTCTATTGACATCTCCGAGTTATTTAGGACCTATACTGGAGCTAAGCAGACTCTTTCAGGCCTTCGAGTGTGAAGACATAGGGATACCTGCGATTTTTGCGTCAATAGTTACAACCTACAATCCTATATGCATAGATAGAGTCTTGTGGTTACCACTTCAGTGATGTGACATACTGGCATGTGTATTTAAGATATATTACAGCTCACAAGCACTTAGCTAATATGCATAGTTAAGTGGGAATTTACTCTAGTAAGGAAAAAGAGAGACAATCTCACCACTGGGCAAACCTCTTTTGACCTATTATGAAGTTAGTCTACACTCTACAATCGCATTTAGTCTTCAGTACTTAGAAATCATTGAATCAATAATGCATAGAGTAGAGACACAGAGGCACAAGCTAGTTACCTCGCCAGTCGGCAGAACGACACATGCAGTGGGGGGATTAGGGGAGGTGTCGACCTAGGGAGACTGGGAAACAAGGGGAGCAGATCGGCGTAGGCGGTGGCCGAGGGCACAGGGAACACAGCTTGTGGCAGCAAGATGAGTACGCAATGGTGGTGGCTCCTCGCTGCGACATCGCCTGCTCATGAGTCAGAGGCAATGCCGCCCGCGAGCTCACGTGGCTACGCCCACACCTCAGCTCAATGGCTTCACGATGCTCCTGTACCTCGGCTTCATGGGCTCATGACACACCCTGGGAAACAGAAGCAGTAGCGGCGATGGCGACAGGAAGAGAACAAGACGCGAACAAAACAGAAGCAGTAGCGACGGCTAGAGTTTGCCAATAGAATGAACGAGACACACGAACATGTAAGTTTTTACCCCATCCACACTCCTGTATGGCGGTCGCAACAGTTATGGTGGATGTCAAAGAGTGCCACAGGAGCGCCGCGTGCTTGTGGCGGCTGCCATAGATCCTATACGTCATGGCATCTCTATGGCGAATTGCAAAATTCTGCCACGGCGATATATCGACGCCGCAACAACTATGGTAAGCATCCGTTGGTATTTCCAACCGCAAGATCTTCTTGACAATGTACGAAGAGGGGCTCTGGGCTGCTCCTTGCCAACCCACAACTCTGTGAGAGAAACTTACTCTTTGGTCGATGTGAGAATACCAGGGTTAAGTACCTTTTGTGATACAATAGAGTGCAACAAATCTAGCACTAAACAAGAAGGCCAAATGTAACTGGTGATCCATAGGAAATGTAAGAACAGAAATAGGAAATCAGTCACTAGCTATGATATACATCCTCAGTTCATAGACTCTACGAGAGAATACACTATCAAATTTCTTGTTAAAGGCATATCTACTTATTTCAGTGCAATTATCAAATGCTAAGTAACGAGTATATCAAGATCTTGATTGTAAGTATGGTATTACATCGTCCACTATAAAAAGAGTTGCATATAATAATTATATGGAATTCCTTGAGCACTTTAAGAGATAGTCATATGATTTGCTCAATATTTATCCAAGTTCACCAATCCAGTTGCATTTAAATAATTCAAATAGTAAAAGGAAGCGCAGTGAATGAAAAAGAGCATATTGTTGGAATGTATTATGATTTCTGTTCAAGTATTTCATATAATTGAACTCAAACCATAAATGAAGGATAATAGTGTCACAAATAGTCAAAGACTCAACTAACTCAACTTATAGATTTGGAAAAATATGAGTGCACTATCATAAAAATTACATCTAGTGACATAGCTTTAGTGACGTGTAAAGAACGCGCATCAGTGCATCACTAATATACTTTTAGTGGCGGGTGCATTTATAACCATCACTAAAGATCTACCTTTAATGGCAGGTCTTAATGATATCCGTCACTAATGAGGGATCCCGAGCTGTCGAATCCTAAACCAATCTTTAGTGATGGGCCTTAACAATATCCGTCACTAAAGATCTATTTTTAGTGATGGATATCCTATAGATCCATCATTGAAGACTGATGTATATGAAAAAATTTAAAAATTTGGACGGGCAAAACAATACTAGCCTGAAAACACACATCACAAATATAAATTCTCGTCTCCCTCTCCAGTTTCCACTCTCAATCATTCCACATTTTTCTCTCTTGCTCTCTCTACTCGATCTCTACCGTTATCACCTCAAGCTTCATTGATGGTGGCTGGCGTCACCACAAGATTCACCCAACGGTGGCCGACGTCACCTTGTGTTCCACATGACCATGAGCTCTCCGGCGTTGAGCTGCTTCGACAGAGGGCACACATTTATTGTGTTGCTTCACCAGATCCTACTGCCTCCTCTCCTCCATCGTGGCTCGGGGTAGAGGCCTCACCGACGACGACCACGCGGGGAGCACCTCGAGATGGCGACAACCACGACAGGAAGAGCCGCTCCACTACTATCTCGGATCTGATTGTCACATCATTTGAACTGAACAAAACTGTATAGAATAGATCTGAACTGAACAAAATGATCAACCATTAGTAACACGTGGACATCTATACCTGTCACTAATGATCTATCTTTAATGACCGACATAGATATATGCTCGTCACTAATAGTCGATTATTAGTGTCAGACACATATCTATGCCCCTCACTAATAATAGACCATTAGTAATGGTACATGCCCGTCACTAACGTGATAAGAGTGATGGGTGTAATGTCTGTCACTAATGATTTTTATGACCCGTCATTAATGACTATTTCTTAGGTAGTGAGGCCAATTTAGGACAAATTCTTAACTTGGTTCCTGTACAAGGGAAACATTTATTGCAAGATAATTCTTTTAGCCACGCTGGCGAAGAAATGGCCAACCAAAACTGCCCTACTTTTTTCCGGGACAGAGCAAAACAAATACCATATCCATCCATTACAATGGTGCACTAGTCTTATTATTGGCACATGGAAGCGCATTACTTTACGGAGCCCGTGTTTTACTGAGCCACACGGAGCCGATCCACCCAGCCCTAAACGCAGCTATCTGACGATAGATGCTCATCGAAACACCTAGAATCCGGGACAGAAGCTTCACGTTAACGGTTCGTACACGTACACATCATATCGATTTAGGCGATTTTACATGCGAGACTAGCTGTGGCTGCATATGCAGTTGACGCTATCGGTCACTGTTCAGTTTCAGCTGGTGTCACATCAGCTCTGCCTGTATGATTGTATCCTTTCCCTCGAATATATAGCGCCAATTAACCACAAGCAGCTGCAGCTGCTGATAGATGCAGTCTACTCGTGCATTCTCCACGAGTCCAACAATATCTCAAGTGGCACTTGTGCCGACTAATTTTTTTTTTAAATAATACATTTTAAAAAAAATTAAAATTTGGTACGTGGATTTCAAAATTTTATGCCGATCTAGACTGATCGGCCCTAGATCAGCATATCTAGGCCGATCGGCCCTAGATCGGCATACTAGGCCGATTGGCTAGATCGGCCAGTGGTCAGGTCCCTATCGGCATTTGATCTGCCGATCTATGCCGATTCGGCCT
>KE372621.1:1039338-1055678 GCA_000418225.1 Zizania latifolia | reverse complement strand
ATTTTGAATTAAAGTGTGCCTATCCAGAATTTTTGTCTCCATGTGCATATCTTTTTCCTCCTCAAGAAAGCTTCTCCTCCAAGCCTCCTCCTTCCACCCACTCTCCCTCTCCCCTAGCTAGCAGCCATCTCTCCCTCCTCTTCTCTCTTCGGCGCAGCAAGAGGAGGTGTGGGTTGTAGAAAGGGGCGGCACGCGGGCTGCAGCGAGGGGCTACGTGTGGACGGCGCGCGGCGTGGCGACGAGGAGGAACGACACTCCAACGACGGAAACCCTGCGTCATCTTGTAGAACGTCGACTCCAAGCTCAGGAACGCCTACATCCACACCGGAACGCGACATCTACAGCAACGAACATCATCGATTGGTTATCTCTAAAACCTGTGCACATAAACTATTTGCTGAAATGTCTAGATGAATCTGATTTTTGGACTGCACACTACCTAATTGCTGAAATGATTATGTGACTATTGTGTGATGCATGTCAAGTGATTGTGTGATTGCTTGAGAGGATTTGGAATGTTCTTTGTATGAAATCACGTTCGTTCTCCAAGTGTTTGATCTCTAGCATTTAAATGTCTCGAGTGTTTCTTTTTCATAGAACGCTTGTCACTCTAGTTGAGGCATATTGATACATCATTTACGCTTGAACTTACGTGTGATGTTTCTTTTCGGCGTTCATTTTTCGAGGATGGCTTAGACTCGCTTTATGAGTGAACAACATTAGCACAGGCATTCGCCTTGTCTCATTTAATCACTCGCGAGTTGGATACTTGAGATTGAGAAAGTTTTTATCCTGAAAGATTTGTATCGGATTGCTAGGTGTGACTTTATTATCTAGTCTCGAACTAATTTCTCTCAAGTCACTTGCAAGTCCAATACTTAAATTTTAGATGTTCGTTTTTCCGCTGTGAATTTTATTTGCGCCCATTCACCCCCCCCCTCTGGTCGCTAGTTTCGGTCCAACAATGTGACATAATAGTAAAGTAACTGACATACGTACATCTCGGGGATTATGTATAGTGTGTGCTGTGTGGTGATTTATATGTCATGTGGGGCCTCGCCTGCTTGTGCCGGCTCCTGTGCAATTCTTGTACAAGTGTCCGGCCATGTTGCACAAAGAGTATATCTTCTTTCGTCTGCCTGCTTCAGATTTATCCATGTTATTCCGAATACACTGTGTCTTTCTTCATCTCACCTTTGAGTTGACACGTTAGAAATCTGGTACCCAACAACGTGCGCCATCTGGAGGAGATGTGAATGAGCTGACAACCCCATACCCTCAGAGTTTACCGCTTTAAGTCTGAAGGACCTTCTCCTTTGTGAAGTATTCAGACAAGTACACTCTGGCAGTCATATCAAATATGACACATACCGCCATGACATGGCTACATGGCTTATGGTAGAGAGATAGTTTGTTGCAAGTACACTGATAAGTGTCGGTAATGGTGCACTCATGGACAAAAATATCCTGATTTGTTTCTCTCTGACCTTTGTCTCGATAGGTCACCTCGAAACGTAGCTCCCGAGAACTTGTCTTGATAGTACGATGCTGGGTTGCCTTCTTACTCTTCTCTATAAATATTCTGTAATCTTTGTGCAATACAGAAGGCACTCGTCCTTATGCACCACCAAAGCAGCAGTATGGCGGTCCACAAAGTATTGGGTGGTTCCACGGATTATGCCCTCCACAATACCAACCAAAGGCAAGCATCGCATACCTTGTATCACCCAATTGTACACCTCAGCAAGGTTGGTGGTCATGATGGCATACCTTGCGTCATGAGTGTCATAAAGTAGAGACCAATGCTCCTTATTCTTGAATTTAATCCAATCCGAGAAGCAGCGAACTTTCATCCTTTGCCATTTACGGATCGTCTATTGATCAGCACGATGGAATTGTGCTCAAGAGAATTCTGGGGGAACCGGAAGTTCTAGCTAAGTGCCAAAAGTTCCGGGTTCTGGAGCATCCAGAAGTTTCGGTTAGACCGAAAGTTCTGGGCCAGCCCTAGTTTTGGTTTTATGGAGGAGCCGGAAGTTCCGGTTGGACCAAAAGTTCTGGGCCTGCCTGGACGAACCGGAAGTTCCGGTTGGACCGGAAGTTCCGGGTCAAAATAAATTCGATACAGAAGATTATTTTCGGAAGTTTCGGTCAGAACCGGAAGTTCCGGTCCAGGCGAACAGATTAGATCTGTTAGGCTTTAATACATATTAAAGGCCTGTGATAGGGCACTATATAAAGAGAGGAGGGGCTAGCACAAAAAAGGTTGTTGCCATTGCTGCTGTTCGATGTTGGTTTGACAAAACCCTAGCCGCCACCTCTCTTCTCTCCTCGATTGCAAGTGTTGTGATCGATCTCCCCGGATCTCATGAGTGGTGCTAGCACGCCGGTACGAGGTGATCCTATCCCAGGGCATGTGGATACTGTGGAGGCACTACTCCAATAGTGGTGCTCGTCGTCCTTCCGTGGAGATCGCCGGATCATAGGATCGTGTTATCTTCATCGTCGGATCGCCGACGAACTAGCGGAGCAGGGAGGAGCAGCTCGAGGACGCGCTTCATCGTCTCTACTTCCGCTGCCCAAGCGCGTCTCAAGGCTCAAGGTAACGATCCATGATCCCGTTACACGCATGGTTCCTGGGCTAAAGGGGTAAATTTTTGAAATTAAGCGCTAGCGTAGCCTTCCCATAACCCTACACATCAGTGGGTAGAGAACAAAGTGGCTCTGACTCTAGTTCTGGATCACTTCCAGATTGCTGCTTGGCGGCCTTCTCTTGCTTGTATTTTGATGTCAGCTCATTAAGTTTCCTTCACAAGGCTTTGAACTTTCTATCTTGGTTTCGGCTACACAGTCTCTTGAACAAATTAGTTAATTCTTTATTCTTCCCGAAGCGACGGAAGAAATTTGCACCTAAATGACGCATACACCATCGAGACTGAATGTCCTTCCAAGGATATGGCTCCTCTGGATTGTACTTTATATGTTAGACGGCCTTGATCAGTCCCGCATATCGGTCATACAACACATAAACATTTGGCCTGCCCTGAAGAACCCCAATGTTCAGGTGTCGTAAAAACCACAACCAACTTTCGTAGTTCTCACTTTTCACAAAGCCAAAGGCAATTGGCATAACCTGGTTATTGCCTTCAACACCAATAGTGGTCAATATCTGACCTCTATAATTCCTAGTTAGAAATGTGCCATCCACACAAAGAATGGGATGGCAATACTGGAAAGCCCAAATGCAAGCACCGAGTGTAAAGAAAACTTGATGTAAAATCTTAGCACTATCTGAGAATACTGCATCCTTCTCTTCGAACGAGAAGTATGTGCTAGGATTGCGCCTCTTCACCACGTCCAGACAGAGAGGTAGGTTATGATATCAGTCCTCGAATGTACCGAACCTCATCTCTAGCGCCTTCTATTTAGCCCTTCATGCCTTAGAATAGATGATTGTGTATTGAAACCTTCTCTCTATGGCAAGTATTAAGGTCCGGGGCTCATAACTGAGATTCTCAACTATCTCATAATACATTACCCCCGCAATGTAGTTGGTACTTAGATTCCTATGCCTGGTTACAGCTGTAACGACCACGTAGGTATGATCGACAATAATTGAGTGATGAGGGCATCACTGCTAAGGATACAACCATACTTGATTACCAAGGACCGATGACTCGTGCTCGAGTTCGTCAATTAAATTATCAGGAGCTAGTTTGAACTATTCTACTTATGATAAAGAATTATATGCTTTAGTTCGGACACTAGAAACATGGCAACATTACCTATGGCCCAAGGAGTTTATTATACATTCAGACCATGAATCATTAAAACATATTAGAAGCCAGGTAAATCTGAATAAACGGCATGCTAAATGGGTAGAATTTATTGAATCATTTCCATACATTATTAAGCATAAGAAAGGTAAAGACAATGTAATTGTTGATGCTTTATCTAGACGTTATACCATGTTGTCTCAGCTTGACTATAAAATCTTTGGATTAGAAACGATAAAGGATTTATATGCCACTGATCTTGATTTTAAAGAAGCATTTGCACATTGTCGAGAAGGAAGGACTTAGAATAAATACACTCTGAACGATGTGTTATTATATCGTACTAACAAATTGTGTGTTCCGGCAAGCTCTCTTCGTCTTTTATTTTTGCAGGAGGCGTACGGAGGGGGATTAATGGGACATTTTGGAGTGAAGAAGACAGAAGATGTGCTGGCCACTCATTTCTTTTGGCCAAAAATGAGACTAGATATTGAGTGTTATGTTGCTCGATGCAACACCTGCAATAAAGCTAAGTCCTGCCTCAATCTACACGGCCTTTACATGCCTCTACCTGTTCCTAGTGTTCCTTGGGAAGATATTTCTATGGATTTTATTTTAGGATTACCTAGGACTAAGAAGGGAAAGGATATTGTATTTGTGGTTGTGTATAGATTTTCTAAGATGGCTCATTTTATTCCTTGTCATAAGAGTGACGATGCTACAATAGTTACTGATTTGTTTTTTAGGAAGTCGTTCGTCTTTATGGTGTGCCATGTACAATTGTTTCTGATCATGATACGAAGTTTCTAAGTCACTTCTGGAGGATATTATGGCATAAATTGGGGACGAAACTACTGTTTTCTACCACATGTCATCCCCAAACTGATGGTCAAACTGAAGTAGTGAACCGTACATTGTCAATAATGTTAAGAGCTGTGTTAAAGACCAATTTGAAGATGTGGGAAGAGTGTCTATCACACGTAGAGTTTGCTTACAATCGATCACTACACTCTACCACAAAGATGACTCCATTCCAGGTGGTATATGGTTTTAACCCTCATGCTCCTATTGATTTATTATATTTATCATCTTCTGAGAAAATGAATTTTGATGCTAAAACACGTGCTGAATTTGTACTTAAATTATATCAAACAACTAAAAAACATATAGAACGTATGAATGCAAAGTATCAAATTGCTGGTAATGAAGGTAGAAAAGAAGTTATTTTTGAACCAGGTGATTTGGTATGGTTATATTTACGAAATGATAGGTTTTCTAATTTGCGTAAATCAAAATTAATGCCTCGTGCTGCTGGTCCTTTTAAAGTGCTTGCAAAGATAAATGATAATGCATACAAGATTGAATTGCCTGCAGATTATGGTGTGAGCAATATTTTTAATGTCACCGACTTGAAACTCTACCTGGACGAAGAGATTGACGTTGAGTCGAGGACGACTCCAAATCAAGAAGGGGAGGATGATGAGGACATCACTGCTAAGGATACAAACATACTTGATTAACAAGAATCGATGACTCGTGCTCGAGTTCATCAATTAAATTATCAAGTGAATTCATTCCTTGTTACTCAAACAAGTTCTTCTATGAATGGAATACTACTAAGTTCGGGTTATAATTGTATTATGCTTAGGAACATCAGAGAAGAGACAGTGGATCGGATAATCGAGTGGACAAGGGGAGATCAAGAATGCCGACCGGGCACTCAGGAGATGGCGTGTTCAGGCTGCCGACCACGATGATCGGGAAATCGCCGAGTCCGACTACCAGACCAGTCAGGAGTCGGACTACCAAACCAGTCGGAAGTCAAGACCAGTCGGGAGTTGGACTCCAGATCAATTCGAGTTAGAGTCCTAATAGGTTAATCGAGTCAGTCTTAGGTTTAGGCTTTATTTTTGAGTCCCACAAGGATACGGCCCACGTTATAGATGGCATGTCACGTCTTGTAACCCTTATAAATAGATAGCCGCCATCATGGTTAGGACTTGGGTTTTGCTTCGATTATTCTGCCATTACAATTTCGCCGTAGATCGGTTTGTAGAACCCCAAACTTCGAGTTCTTTAGATTAATATCAGCAATCCAGATTACGTTTACCTTGTTCTTGTAAAGTTCTTCGATTGTTTGTAGGATCGAAACCTTCGTGGTGAGGTTGACTACGTGAAAGCGTGGTTGATAACGACTAGACGTGCGGGTGTAGTGGTTGCAAGGTTACGATCGCTGATCAGAAGCCTTAAAATGTGAATGTCCACTCGTCGCCTCAATCAAACCTATCAGAAGATTGGGCCACTAATCGCATCAAGTGCACATCATTGAGTATACCTAATGAATTCTCCACTTTGGTTGATGTGCGTGGACTCTCCATGGGCAATCATCCCTCTCGCACACAACGTCATCACTCTCAATGGGAGGGGGGCTTCTGCCCCCCTTATATAGAGGGACTATCAGCACTTGATCCACCGATCTTCAGCCTAGATCCGCAAACCATCTGCCGATCTAGGCTGGATCGGTCTAGATCGGTGTCGGTCTAGGTCCACAGACCATCTGTCGATATAGGCTGGATCAGCCTAGATCGGTGGATCAAGTGCTGACACAAGACCGATCTAGGGCTGATCGTTCTAGATTAACACACCAAGTGCCGACAGAAGGTCAATTTTGTAAATTTTGAAATCCGTGTACCAAATTTGAAATTCTTTTAAAAAAAGTATTATTTAAAAAAATCGCCGACTAGCACTAGCCAATGGATGTCCCTTCCATTTGAGCCACGGTTTCACGCATGTTGACTATTGTTGAGAATATGATCCCGGGTTACCTCCCGAGTGGTTTTATGATGATCAAGTAAAGGAAGGGTCAACAGACTCAACATTAAAGACGACTAGTCAACGGTCAACATTCCTCAGATAGCCAGCGGTCGGGAACCTGAAGGCTCCCCTAGTCCAGCACTCGGGAGGCCTTCCCGACCACCGGCACTCGGATGGTCACCATCAAAAGCCAGGCCGTCATTAAGTTCCATGTTATACAGTTACTATTGCTGTTATCTCTTAGAGTTATTGCCCACGAACTGACCATTTATCCTCATAATTAGTCATTAATGAGGCAAATTAACTACAATTTGTAACCCCCGATCCCTCTCATATAAAGGGATTGGAGGGAGCCTGTAAAGGGCGGGTTAGTCTAGACGTCTCCTAGACGATTTCATATACTTAAGGCTATTCACGCCTCAAAGCCCATTTAACACTCACAGGATTAGGGTTATTATCCTCCGAGAGACTCGAACCTGTCTAAAAATCCCCCCTGTCTCTTAGTTAGAGATAACCATCAAGATTCGTCCACATCACTCCCTATCACCTAATTAAATCCGTACTACGGGTACCTTCGTGGTATACTGTTGTTTCGAACACAACGACAACTATGATGCGTCCTTGCTTGTACGTTCCAACCGATGGAAGCAGCTCTAGGTTATGTCCAATGAAAACCAAATCAAGATTTTGTCTCGATTCATTTTGTTTTTTTATAATGGAAGAGTAAAGACACATCTGACCTTTGCATCAATGATACATGTCGACGTTCTAGTCACCAGATCTTTTCAAAATAGTCCAAAATTTGGGAGTGATGGTTTAAAGACTATAGAAATATCTATCCTAACCCAACATCTATCTTTATCCGATTTTAATTTCTTAAAGAATAATAGCTCTATATCCTGCTGCTCGGTGTGTAATACTTGCATACAAGTATGTTATATCTTAAAGAGCTTTAAGTTCAAACTTAATCTGGTACAGTTTAGCTTAGCTTAATTATGTAGCTGGAGTTCTTACTTGAGTTGGCACCTTTCTAGCTTGAGTCACTTGGCTCAGCTTAGGTTTTATAGGGAGTTGTTATTTCTTATATACTATTAAGAGTTCTAACGAGGATTTGCAATACCTATTTGTTACATATATTATCATCGTGTCTAGCCTACCTATGTTATTGTCTTGTCCTATCACTGATCTTGTTGTCTTGAGGAACTTGTCTGCCACTAACGCTAGGGGCAGAATCAAAAATATATTATGCTTATGACTAATCTAACTATTATTAACTAATTATTTATTTTTTTCAAAGATTTTCATAATAATAAAGAGCTAAGGGTGAAGCTTAAGTCCTAACCTTCCCACGCTTGTCTCTGCCCCTGGCTAACGCCTTGAGGGTTGTTATTGGATGGAACACTTGTTTGCCTAATGAAATAGGGGCATGTATGATGATAAAACTCTACATTTAACACGGAGATATTCTTGTCAATCATAAATATTAAATATAGATTGACCAAATATTTTTAGCCACGTCATGTCTAGTACACTTTGTGGGACCTATAAAGACCGGTAATTTAACCAACTAGATGGTCAGAGTGTTTCGCGTGAACCTACCTTACTTTAATAGTTACGACTGCTCGGTTATATATCTTAGATTACCACACCCAACCCTATAGTTATTGAGAGTCTTATTGCCACCGAAAAAGACTAGCTGTCGTAGCTTTGCCTTAGCGTGTAAGCTAGGCTCGTACCATCCGTTTGTTAAATATGCATAAGTCAGGTCCGACTTACTTACAAATGGCAGGAGTCCTCCTTACCATACCCCTGACACTGACAATATCCATTTATTTTTGTGATTAGTGCATGGTGATCGATCGCAAGTGTCATCATCGTGTACAAGATTCATTCACCCCGATACTGTCTACTTACAAGCTACTTGCTGTTCCAGACTTAGTCATGCATGCACGCGCGCGTGGTGGGCGCTAATTAAATCGAGATTTGATAGCTGCCAGCTAGATTATCTCATATTTAATTCCGACGAAGCTCACTAGTAAATGAAAAGAACATACGGTTTCACGGTACACACAAAATAATATAAACCGTTCATTTGTTATTTATTTTGATCTAATGTTTAGAATAATTAAATATTGTGATCTATTATCTTCTAAGAGTTAATATGTCATCCTTATTTTTTATATTTTAATAAATAAGAAAATCAATTATTAATATTTTTTCAACAGTTTATGCTGCAAGTCTCTCCATTTTTCTCTGGTCTTCCAAATTTTTCGTTGCATGGCGTCTCCCTTTTCTCCAATCTTCCAAAATTTTCTCCTACATGACGCCTCCTTTTTCTCCGATCTTCATGATTTTTCTCCTGCACGGTGCCTCTTTCCTTTTCTCCAACTTTCCCTTTTTTTTCTCTTATTTATCTCCTGCATGTGAGGGTCTAGAGGCAGCGAGGAAGGAATAGGTGACCGGTAATAGTCGGTCACATAGTATTTATTTTTTTATTTAATTTTAATCTCAACTAAAATTGACGATACAAATTAATATAAATTATTACTAAATGTTGTACCGTAAGAGGGCTCTATATAATTCTGGCGAAGCTCACTGCTAAATGAAAGGAACACACGATTATGACTTATGAAGGGACACCGGCAAGCGTCAGCTTGACGTTTCTGATAGATATTTCTGACTACCAATAGTGTAAGCATTACTAGCATAACCGGTGCGTATTTACACATGGTAATCCCTCTCATGCAAGTTAGAAATATGAAACAACTCGATCTGAAAAGCAAAAAGGGAAGCTTAAGTTCCTCTGATCATTACTTTGATTTGATAGGCCCCCTCCGCTTAAGCTGTTGTCATCTTGACTCTGATGCCCAGCATGCATCACTGTCCATAACTCCATATCACTCCTACGTTCAGAAAATTATCTGTCTCAGGTTGCCATCAGACGATGCGCAGATTCCTGGACAGAGCCTGAATTTCTGCCTGCATAAGCATACTCTTTTGTTCTAATGTAGATATAATAAGTGCAGGCTTTGGTGACATGGGAAAAAGATCTTGCTCATCAAGTGGGACCATGACGCAATTAGCAAGACGGCGACCGAGTGCAGTGGAGAGTACGCCGGAGCGGTGGACGAAGACGCGGAGAAGCAGGTTGCAGGTCAATCTCCAAGCTTTAATTACGGGCAGGAAATTTGCTCAGCTCAAGGCTTTACCAGGTCAAGTTCAGAGTATGTGGCTATGATCCCTCTTCGTCGCCCTTGCAATTACTGGGGCATCTCATGCACGCATGATCCACAGTTACCACAAGTACTCCCACTCTTGTACCAGTTGTTGTATTTTGTCAACTCTTTTCTAAATAATCGTTGTTTTATAATTTTTTAGTTGTTTTTCATCTTTTCTCTTATGTTTACACTTATCAAATAAATGTTACTATTATTATAAATTATCTCAATTTTTAAAAAATAGAATAAATAAAAAATAATAAGTTCATTTCAATCTCTTAATTCTTACTTGTCTATACAAAGCGATGTGATGTGTCTCAGATGTGAGACATGTAGGCGCAATTACTGTTTGTTCATGATGTCGGACCTGCCCGGTCCACACGTGCGCGGTTGGCCAGTTAGAAATAAGCCTGAATTTTACGGATTTTCTCTATGTATGACAAATTCTCACATAAAAATTAGAAATTTATAAATTTATATAAATAGTCGAGTATGACGTGGTGTCCCTCCAATACATCATTACCAGTTTATATTTTCGAGTTCACTTTCAATAATTGAAGAATCCGAGAGACTGACTTAGTGACTTGTATTGTTTTTCTTAACTTTTTTAAAATCTTAACATGGATTATATTCGACGAGTGTGATGTGATAGAACATGTAACAACAATATCATCGTACCATGATGCGATTGAACAAGTGAACAACAATATCGTACCATGATATTTATAAGGATTTGACCCTCATAGGTGCCCAATTTGATTTCAGTTACCACACCATCCAATCATCTTTGAAGACTATACTAAAAAGTTTTTAAAAATCCAACCTATATGCCAAGTTCACAAACCCAATAGCCAAAACGGCAGTACGTTTTTTAACTATGTCATTGGTCGGTGGTTACCGGCAAATCAGTAATCGACCGATAACTAGCTATTCGGTAGTTGGCCGATGGTTACCGATCTGGTGACTAGTCATCCGACTAACATCGTTAAACAATTGGTACCTAGTCATGTTCAGGGATGTAAATGTGGGAAAATTTTTGCGGGAAATGGGTAACCATCCTTATACCGGATTGGAAGAAATTTTCTCGTTCTCATTATGTTCGTAGGTAAGAAATTTCTTACATCTCTATCTCCGCATGAGGAATGGTACCCAATAGCATTCTAGCCCCATATCAAAATAAAAAAAAATAAGTCTACGGAGATTAGAATAATTAAGCTAGACAATATAGTAGATTAGACTCTAAGTTAAAGTGTATCAGTTAAGTAAAATATCATATATTCAGGTACCCACAGAGAAATAAAAATAGGGGATGATAATTATTCTTGCCTCTATCATACTTGATGAGGAACTTTTTTCGTAGGACATGACTAGCGCTCAGATTTCCTATCAAAGCTCTAACATCGGACACTTCTTCTAGCTATGTGATGTCTATTCTACGGCTTAAAAACTCACGTCTGCAAGATCAACGGGTATCACCCGCGCTTGTAAAGCTCGGTTAGCAGGTCGGTAGCTATATAACTAAAATTTATTGAAACAAACTGGATAGTTATTACAACATTGTGAAGGATTAACCGCAACGTCACGAAGATTAATTGCAACGAAATGAAATACTTCTTGCAACACCACGAAGACTCTATTGAAACAAACCGGAATACTTATTGCAACGTCATATTAACCCGGCAGTAAAAAATGGTCTTGTCTCAGAACTTCTGGGGAATGAATCTGGGCTCCCCTTGCCACTACCGTCGGCTACACGCTGTACGGTTCCGTAACCCACACATTTGGGCTAATTTTTGTGCTTCGCCTTCGCTTGCCCACCGCCCTCATAAAGCGCGCGTCCCGACGGCTGGGACTCCACCCTCTCCAGCACGCGCGGCTACTACTCCCCTACTAGTAGTAAGACACAGGTCGCGCCGACCTCGCGAAGAGAGGATCGCGGCGGTGAAGCGAGAGGACAGGACTAGGAGGAGGAAGCAGGAGTCTCGGGGCTTGATTCCCCTCCTCGTTTTCGTCGATCACCCGGCCACCTGTTCTTCTTTGCAGCAACTAGCAAGGTATTTCTTCGGTTGATTTTGATTTTTTTAGGTGCGTCTGCCTGCTAGCTAAATTCTGTAGGCTACGCACTGATGTGCTCCATTTTTGTGAAATTTTCTGTGGTTCGGTTGGATTCTTCACTGCCGCATTACTTCGGGAAATTGCTGGGGTTTTCGTGTTCCTCTTCGTTTCGGGTTTCGGTTTGATCTGATGGCCTTTAGCATTTATGTTTGCTACCTCTGAATTTTGCACTGTCGAGTTATTAAGAGAACATAAAAGAAAAATCATAAATTCCACCTTGAGATGGCTGGTTCTATTTTAGGAAGAAAGATCGAACGAGCAAATTCATTTTAGGAAGAGAACATAAAAGAAAAATCATAAATTCCACCTTGAGTTTTGCCGAATACTTCTACCACCAATGCCCACACATATAGACAAGTAGCTGTTGCGTTCATGAGTTCCGTTGGCCGTTGGCATGTCGTGATTGCAAATTAGGATAGTGTTACTGTCGTGATTGCAAATTGCAGATGAAGTAGTCTTGTTTATTTGTCTCCAAGTTTGACTTGTTTGATCGCTCCCAGCTATACTTTGTCTTGGCCTTTTTGTTTGAGCACAGAAGACTTGGACTAGAGTACTAGACTGGTTGTCGGAAGCAGGGTAGGTAATACACAAATGACGAAATGCGTGTGATTTTATCAGTATATTTTAAATTTTGAAAAACTTGCATATGACTTGTATATTATGAAATTTTGTCATTTGTTCATTTTATCTCACTGTCATTAAAAATGATCGTTAGCTAAAAAATCATTAAAGATGATGCATAGAAAACTAATATGTTCTTCAGAGATGTCACGTCTCCTTGGGAAACTTTCTGTACCCATGTACCGACGGGGCCTTACCATTGGCATAAAGAACAAATAAACAGCTATTGTATTCATGAATCATGAACACATAAACATTATGCATGCGTGCAAACATCCAACCTTGTACTGGATATTATACTGTTCTAACCATTGTTATCCTTTCTTGGTTAGAAATCCTTAAATTTTGGAACTTTGCTGTCGAGGTCTCGAGGATATGATAAGTTGCTGTTGATTCTCATAAATGCATGGCCAATTTCGGAGGTTTCCTCTGTGCAGCTATTCTTCTTGTGCTGCTCCCCTTATCAAAGGTTGCATGTGGGCAAGGGCAAAGTACTGATCCTTCAGAAGGTAATATCTGATCCATCTGTATCTCACCGTTGATTTGATCAGGGGTAGGATTGGCACCGATAAATTTGTGTCAACGATATTGATGAGTCACCAAGGCTTACAGGCCGGCCTGCCCCTGTCTCCCCGCATCACTTCCCCCGTCCTTTTTCTGTGATTTGTTGATTGTTATGATAATTACATCCTTTTTATTTTCTTATTTGCATGATACTCCTCGGTTCATTTCTACAGGGGTGCTTCTATGTTCTCCTGCTAGTGATTTGTATAAAACAAAGCACAAATTATACTTAATGAATTACAAACATACATGAACTCTGGTCTGAGAAACACTGGAACTTTATGCCTGTTGTGACACATGAGTCCAATTCAAATAAAATGAAATAGGTTATTTTTTGACAATAAAGAGCCAAAACATAGTATTTGTGGTTATACAAGTTTGCTACTTTTTTTATATAATGTTGATTCAACGTACCAGTTGGTATGTCTATCTACCAGAGAATGGTATTATAGGCATCTCTTATTTGAAAATGCAATAAAGAGTTGCAAACATGAAACATGTATGCTAACATCATAAATGAAAGGGTTTTCGCATAGAATTTGTAACATAAAAATATATTGTTATCTCTTGTGCTAGATAACCACATAGATCAACAGAAATATGAGATGCTCAACCGTACTTTTTTCTTAAATTATATTGGCTAAAAGTTCTAAAATATTTGCCGCAAAATGTATGTTGTATTTCTCAAAATGCAGTCAGTGCACTCATCGTTATCAAGGAAAGCTTAGTTGATCCTATGAACAACCTCGAGAATTGGAATAGGGGAGATCCATGCACATCAAATTGGACAGGAGTATTCTGCCACCAGTTGGATGATGCATATCTTCATGTGACAGAACTGTATGACCAAATACCTCTTCCTAATTTATTCGCCATATCCTTACTTTCAGTTTAGTTGTCATATTTCTCTAATGAGCTCTCTGTTGAAATTAAGAACAAATGCTATTTGTCATAGAAAACAACTTTATAGTTAAATGCTAATGACTATGTTTTCTGTGGCTTCTTGAGGAAATACATTTCTGCATGCGTGACTAATTGTATAAATTATAACAAGAATAACTGATATCTTACAAATGTATTATGGCCACAATAAACATTATATTCATAACGAAATAGAGTTCTACATTTACTGGTAACCATGTGTCATGGGTTGGATCTATGACGGGATAAACACCGCCGAGAGGATAGCTGGGCGGCAGAGGCGGTTGTTAGGGATGAGAGGTAGAGTTAGGTTGAGGAGAAGAATATTGGGATGAAGAATAGAGAACTGGATAGAGATTAAATTAAACCTTGCTTGATTTATTTCTTCTACATATGGCACATATTTATATGCCTTTACAATAGTCCTACCCTCATACTCTTTGCTGAAATATAGAAACTAAACAGATATAATCTATGTCTTGCTAAATATCAGATCGAAGCAGCCTGTCCAAGCAAAGTCCGAATTGTAATTGGATACTGCTTGGCTGCTACAGTACCCGCGGATACTGTTCACGTGGCTGGCTGGGCCTGGCCCACTACCCATGACACCATGGATGCATTCTCCCTTGATAATAATAATTTGTCCCACGTTCGAGAAAAAAAATATAATTTGTCCCACCATGTTACCGTAAGGAATATCTATCCTGTATAAGGACTAATTTTGTGATTCCTAGTCATTTTGGAGCTTCTTTTTAAAGGCTTTTGCTTGCTTTTAATATAACTTATAATATTTTGTTTATCTTTTTTATCTTGCCACGATACAGAATATGATAAGGGCATATTGCTCCTGTCAATTTCAATCTGTTACTGATTGTATTATTTTACTCACTGTAGACAACTGTTTAAGAGGAACCTCACTGGAAATTTGGCACCAGAGGTCAGTCTTTTAACTCGGCTGAAAACATTGTAAGTTCTCTCTGATGGTTGAAGTTCCTAATTTTCTTAAGTTCTGCATTTCCTAAATATTAGTCCTTACTAGCTTCACTTTACTATATTTTCCATGGAATAAATTAATGGTGCCTTTCTGGAAATTTAATAGAATAGTCCTGATTCTTTCATTTGCTGGAAAATAACTAAAGAAAAGAGTAATTGCTCAGTACATGGTTATTCTTTATCATCGATCTCTTCTACCTTATATTAACTCATTCTGTTTTTCTTGAAGGGATTTTATGTGGAATAATTTAACAGGTAACATCCCAAAGGAGATAGGCAATATCACTACACTCAAACTTATGTATGTATTTTCTAACACTTTTACTTCTTCAATATGCATAGAAAACAATGGAACTCCTTAACCACAGAATTTGTTACTTTTTCTTATACTTACCAAACACCTTAATTGTTATTTTTCATGCTTTCTGCAGATTATTGAATGGCAATCAGCTCTCTGGTTTTTTACCAGATGAGATCGGCAACCTTCAAAACTTAAATAGGTTACAGGTTGACCAAAACTTGTTGTCTGGCCCAATACCTAAATCATTTGCCAACTTAACAAGTGTGAAACATCTGTAAGGATTGTTCATTTCCATTTTCATCATGTGTTCCTTTCAATGTGAGTTTTGTGCTATCCTCACTTGTTCCATTCATTTCAGTCACATGAACAATAATTCGTTAAGTGGGCAAATCCCACCAGAATTGTCCAGGCCGCCAAAACTTGTTCACCTGTAAGAGGAAGCTTATTTGTTTCCCACATTTTCTTCTTATGCATGTTGTAGCAAATAAGATGGGATTAATCTTATTCTGTAATGTAACCAAAATTTTGCAGCCTTGTTGATAACAACAATTTATCTGGGCCTCTTCCTCCAGAACTAGCTGGGGCAAAAGCCTTGAAAATATTGTATGTACCCATTGTCATACTCGATTGAAAATTGCTTCCTATAATAACATGTACCTGACTGTTTTATTTGTTTTCTTTTTCTGTTTCTAGGCAGGCTGATAATAACAACTTCAGCGGAAGTTCCATTCCTCCTTTGTATAGCAACATATCCACACTGTTTAAACTGTAAGCATTACCTTTTATCTCTATTTTATACAACTCCTTAATACTGTTCATATAACGATTTAGTTTCTAACAGCAATTACCATGTGGTGATATCTAATTTCCATATTGCTTGCACTAACACTAAATAGTACAAGGCTGAGATAATATTTCTTGTCACATCAGGAGTCTTCGGAACTGCAGCTTGCAAGGTGCTATTCCTGATCTGAGTGCCATACCTCAACTTGGCTATTTGTGAGTACACTAATCCTGCTG
>KE372621.1:995361-1018807 GCA_000418225.1 Zizania latifolia | reverse complement strand
CTGCTGAAAGTACAATTCATCGTTACTTTCTCATTAATATATTTTGACACCATGCCTACTGATTGCTACTTCAAAAATGGTATTTGATACTCCCAATCTTTTACTGTAATTTTTTAGGTTAAAATAGTAGTTTCCCTTCAAAAAAAGAAGTTTAGAGTATTTAGTTTTATGCCAGAAAGAACACAAGAACTTCCTTAACAATGTCACACCAGTTCTCCAGTAATGAGCTCCGGAAATAACTCTCCGCAGATGTCTAATATAATTCTCACATGCATTTTCAGGGATCTTAGCTGGAACCAGCTGACAGGATCTATCCCAACTAACAAGCTTGCTTCAAATATCACTACAATGTATGTAGTTTTGATAATGTTTGTTTCTCTACTTTAGTCACCGAGTTGATTTCGAGTTTTCTGGCAGTGATTTGTCACATAACATGCTTAATGGAACTATTCCATCGAACTTCTCAGGGCTTCCTAATCTTCAGCTATTGTAAGTATTACATTTTAGCTCTGCTAAATCATTCTCCAGAGTCCGAACAGCTTTGTGTTCAATAAGAATTTGATTTTTTGTATCTCCTGCTTATTCCAAATATAAATAGCATGTCTGCTGCGTATTCTCTGTTACAAGTATAAATGAGCATGAAATTTAGATTTTTTATGAAAAGGCAGCAGCTCTGCCAAATAGGGGAGAAAAAACGCAGGGGATAAGTACGTAAGAGTGACCGGGAGGGGGAAAATATCCAAGCAACAAGTAGGCAGCCTTTGAAAGGTCACCAAAAAGGGCAGCTAGTTTAAAGAGGCATCGTTCCATGTGTTCACTGTCTCACAAATCTTAAATCATATCTCATTAGATTCAGACTTTTGTCACTTGTTGTTTCATATTTTGTTCTACCCATTATTGCTTACAATTTGCACTCATTTTGAAAGGATTAACAAAAATCACACCCTGCATGATCTTATTTTCTTCAAACAATGCAATTAAAAACAGGTCATGTTGCAATCTTGCAGGTCAGTTGAAAATAATCTTTTGGATGGTTCTGTTCCCTTGACAATTTGGAAAGGTGTCAATCTCACTGGAAATGGAAGCCTTGTCCTGTACGATTCTTTTTGGAGAAGTATTTTTTCATCTAGTTCAAAGTTCTAACTATAATATATATTTGATATACTTTGTAATTGTCCAGGGACTTCCAAAACAATTCCCTCAAGATGTTTCCAGATGAAATTAATCCTCCACCAAATGTTACTGTCTTGTACGTTCTCATAAACATATGCAATGTACTATCAGTCTACATTCCTACATTATTATTCTGTGTTCAGATGGATATTTAATTGTGAGCAAGCAAGTTTTTTTCAATCTTGATGATTAACACCTTTTATTTTACAGAGAAAGCTTATACTGCATATATAATAGTTTTCTATAGAGTCCGGGTTTTAGTCCATTATTTAAAAAATATATAATAGTTTTCTGGCTACACTATTCTGAGTTTAAAACAAATATCATAATCAAAAACTTTTTTTCATCATCATATTATAAATGAAAATCGGAACTGTAACTGAAGATGCCCCTTTCTCAAGGGAAATATAACATACTTCTGTTCTCGTGTTGACTGAAATTTTTATTCAATGGATAGTTATCACCACCAATGTTGTTTGTGCAGGCTTTACGGGAACCCTGTATGCAAGAGTTCAAGTGGATCTCTGATATCCGACCTTTGCCAACCCCTATCAATAAACCAGCAAACATCTAAACAGGAACCAAGCACTACCTTAGAATGTGGTTGCCCAACAGATAAAGCTTATGAGCCCAATCCTTCGTTCCCAGGGGAATGTTTTTGTCTTGTGCCACTTGGAGTTGGACTTCGATTGAAGAGTCCAGGAATCACAGACTTTCATCCATATGAATTTGCCTTCAAGATTGACATAACTTCTAAGTTGCAATTGTTCCATTACCAGCTATATATTCAAAACTACATATGGGAGGTTGGTCCAAGGCTCAATATGCAGCTAAAGTTATTTCCAAGCAATACAAGTTTGTTCAATAAATCTGAGGTTGTGCGACTCAGACACGTACTTGCTGGATGGGAAATTACTCTTTTAGATGTATTTGGTCCATACGAGCTTCTCAACTTCACACTTGGTTCCTATGAATCCGGTATGTGCACTTGAAGCTAAAGTATGTACAAAATATTTTGTGACGAATCTTCTCATTTTGTTTCTAAGCTAAAAATGAAATTTTGTTCTACCCAGCTCTTTTAAAATGTCAGTTCTACAGAATGAACAGTGATAAGTTGTTTAAACAATGATTGATTGGCACTCAGCAATATATAATGACCATCTATTTCGTGAAAACCAAGTCTATGTTATTTAATGTTCATTTTGTTATCACAATTTTTAGTGTATAAATATTCTTTAGATAAAAAATTCGTCATTTTCTTCTCTTTTTTCTTTTTGATCCATAAGTTGAATAGCAACCAAAATTACCTGATTTTTTCCTGTAGCGCTCTGCTTTGCCCTGTTGCTCCAATTGATTACTAATGTCATATCTTTTGTTTCTCATATTTTTTGTAGAATATCCAGATCTAGCTTCATCAGGTTTAAGCAAAGCTGCACTGGGCGGTATCTTGGCAGGCACAATAGTTGGTGCTATTGCACTTTCTGCAGTAGCTACTGCTCTTATAATGAGAAGGCGTTCAAGAAATAATACAATTTCCAGGCGATCATGTAAGTTATTGTGCTTCATAGTGATCATGGAAGTCTGTACTGTTTGTGGCACTCGTTATCTTCATAAGATACACGCTCTAGCCTCACACGCACCTGTTCCCCTGCTTCATGCTCCTTGTATATCTGATTGTGAAAGGCAATTTTTAGCTTTGATGGCAGATATCCTTTTCAAGAGACAAAATCTGAAAATATATCTCATATTTCCATTTGCAGTGTCGAGATTTTCTGTCAAAATTGATGGGGTGAGATGCTTCGCATATGAAGAAATGGCTGCTGCTACAAATAATTTTGATTTATCTGCTCAAGTTGGTCAAGGAGGTTATGGAATAGTCTATAAAGGAATTCTAGCTGATGGAACAATTGTAGCAATCAAAAGGGCACACGAGGACTCTCTTCAAGGTTCGAGAGAGTTTTGCACAGAAATAGAGTTGTTATCTAGATTGCATCATCGCAATCTGGTTGCATTGGTTGGTTACTGTGATGAAGAAAATGAACAGGTGCATCTCTTTGATTTTAATTATTTCTGTGGAAATGATATTTTTTCAATATCATCCTGATAAGATGAAAATGCATGTTACAGATGCTGGTTTATGAATTCATGCCAAATGGCACATTACGAGATAATCTTTCTGGTAAGCACATGGGTAATTCTGTTATCAATTATTTCTACTCGTCCTTTAGGCGCAGTGTAGGTGTAAGCAATCCCACACATCTCTGGCCATCCCGAACTGATATCAAGATCAGTCATTCATCCATCAGCTTCCTGAATCTTATAATTTGGAGAACTTTTCTCCCATGCTACTAAACATCCTCAAAGTATATTGTGTGATACTTGGATCTGTTGCCAATATCCTTGTTCTACTTTAATCTCATTTTATTTTAAAATTACAGCTAAGTCGAAACGACCTCTCAGTTTTGGTTTGAGGCTGCACATTGCATTGGGTGCCTCAAAAGGAATTCTGTATCTACACACTGAAGCAGATCCTCCTATATTTCACCGTGATGTTAAGGCCAGCAATATTCTGTTGGATTCCAAATTTGTCGCAAAGGTAGCTGACTTCGGTCTTTCAAGGCTTGCTCCAGTGCCAGATGTTCAAGGGGCATTACCAGCGCATGTCTCCACCGTTGTTAAGGGCACCCCTGTAAGTGCATCACAGTTTTATGCTTTCCCTTTCGTGGTTGTACTAACCATATCCTTCTCACTTTGGCAGGGGTATCTTGATCCAGAATACTTCCTGACTCATAAATTGACGGACAAAAGTGATGTGTATAGTCTAGGGGTTGTTTTTCTTGAAATATTGACTGGGATGAAGCCTATTGAGCATGGTAAAAACATAGTGAGAGAGGTACACAGTCTTCAACTTTGAAAGTATTTTCAGTTAACTGTTGTATATCTATTGAAAAAACATATAAAACACAGTCTATATGTCATTATCATGAAGAACCTGTTTGTGTAATCCGTTCTAACTTGGTATTAGAGGAATATCAGTTGAAGAAAAAACTTGTGTTGATCAGCATATACGAATTGAAGTTAAATGACAATAGTTTACTGAAAGAACTACATCTTTCTTTTGCTGTAGGTAAAAAGAGCTTACCGATCAGGTAATATTTCTGAAATTATTGATAGCCGGATGGGCTCGTGTCCTCCAGATTGTTTCACAAAGTTCCTCTCACTGGCGATGAAGTGCTCTATGGATGAGACTGATGCTCGGCCTTCCATGTCAGAGATTGTTAGAGAACTTGAGGTCATCTTGAAGATGATGCCAGAGGGTGAGCTTATCAAGCTGGAAACTCCAGAAACATACTCAGGTGCTATGAGTAAATCCACGTCAACTTCAGCAACAGGGAATTTCTTGGCCTCATCTCAAACCTTTACTAGTGTTGATGCAAGTAGTGGTATGCTTTCTGGGATGGTCACACCTCGGTAATCATACTATCGCCATGTTGACATGTTGTAATTTGTAAAATTTGGTAGTTCTTAATATGCAGCGCGCAATGCTTTGTAACGACATGGACCTCACACTTTGTTAATGAATCGACTTTGCTGGAAATTAGAACATGGTGTAATGTGAGACAATAGTAATACTGGTCATCTCTTTTTTGCTTTCTGATCTATAGAACAATTTTCTGTAAAAGATATGAATACAGGTGAAAAGTATTGCCATATCGACCACTTTTTGTTGATTAACTTCATCTCTTCACTTTTAGCTGAAGTTATCTGGTATATGAAGGCCTATCCTGTAGCTATATTTCATAAGACTAGTTGAGTGCCTGCGTTGCAATAGGAAAAAATTTACAACATTAATAATATTAAAATTGATATATGTTCATGTATGTATATATGTAATAGTATTTCTGTTACTTTTAGTCTCTGTGACTTATGTTACTTTTGTGTTGTCTAGACGATCGGATATTACTATATTTTCTAAATGATCGGATCTATCCAATCGTATCTCTCTGACGTATATGTATATTTGAACCTTACTATAAAATATAGAGCATATTCTAAAAGTTCCGTGTATCAGAGCGGGTCTAGGATTCCGTTACCCGTCGCCGTCCGCCGCCGCTAGCTGCCAACAGCAGTTGCGATTGTTCTCCTTCGCCGTCCGCGCCGTCGGCGCTCCCTCCGCTCGAAGCCGTCGTGCTTGTCCGCACCCGTCCGCGCGTCTCCCATCTGCGCGTCCTACGCGAATTGCGCATCGCTCGAGCCATCCGTCGCGGCCATCCGCCACCGTCCGTCCGTCGTGCGCCAGATCTCCTCCTTTGGTCGCAGCTACTCCCTGCGCCTTCCGCGCGAAGCCCCCGTGCTCCTCCAAGCGCCGTCGTGCCGTGGTTTTTCCTCCGCTGTGACTGCGCTCGGTTTTGAAGTCAGTCTCGGTTTTGAAGTGCTCTGTCTACGCGTGGAGAGAAATAAGTACTATTGATTTGCAGCGGTCTGTGTTATGAGCTGAAGAGTTGCGGTTACTGTTTAACCAAGGGTATGTTTGATTCAGTTTAAAATAAATTGGCATGATAAACTGAATTGTTTATTTCAGCTTATAAAAATAAATTGGATTGTTATAATCCCAAGCTGAAACAAACAGGTCATAAGTTTTTCAAGCTTACGGTCTGCCTCTTCATCAACAAACCTCAATTTGGTGATAATTTCTTTTGAGTTCTCATGTCTCAGCCCAATACAATTATTGTTAGTATTATTCTTGATGGTCAAAATTATCAGGAATAGGTATTTTGTATGGAAACTATATTGAGAGGTCATCGGCTAGTTTTTTACTTGACTGATGATCCACCTTTAGATAGTGCTAGTATGGTTGAAGTCAAAAAATAGAAAATTAATAATGGTAAAGTGATGGCAGCTATTGTTAATAGCGTTAAACAGTCCATTATCATGAGTTTAGCCAAATTTAAGATAGCAAAAGAGATGTGGTCTTTTCTAAAGCAATGCTACGTTCAAGATAGTGGTGCTCTCCTGTATACTCTTATGCAACAAATCCATATGATGGACAGAATGATATGACTATTGATGAGTATTATTCAGCTTTTGATCGTTTGATGGGCCCTTTAGTGTCCATGATACTAAAATGTGAAGCAGAGCAGTGTACTACTCACATCTTTATAGAAAAGTTTCTTATATACCAATTTGTTACGGGAGTACGCTCTAATTTTGAGGCTATTCGCACAAGACTGCTTCACACTTATGTTAATTTGACCATGAAACAAGCATTGTTTGATCTGATTGCTAAAGAAATCTGGCTCAAGTCTTTGAATGTTCCTTCTATGTTGGTGACACACAATGTGTTGGTAGCCCCTCAAAGAGTTAGTACATCTCGAGGTAGTACATCTGAGTTTTATGCGCATTGCAAGAAGATGGGTCATCGCTCTAAAAATTGCTTCACTCAATACCTAAAAAAATTGGCTGAGTATCATGTCCGTCAAGCGGCTCGTGGACGTGGTACATCAACCACTTCTAGAGGTTTAGTCTCCTTTGCCACTGCTGTTGCAGTCAGTGCCTCTCAGTCCTCATGGGTCCTTGATTCAGGAGCTTATTTTCATGTGATGTCAGATCAGTCTCAGTTGGCTGATTGCAAGCCAGTCACTAATAGAGCCTCTGTTCAGACAGCCGATGGTACTTCTTGTCATATCACTCATTAGGGCTCTCTTTATAATTCTAATTTTTCTATACCTAACGTTTCCTTTTGTTCCATAATTATCTATGAATCTTCTTTTTACAGGTCAAGTCACTGACCATAATTGTTTTGTTGGGTTTGATGACTCATCATGTTTTATTCAGGATCGTCGTAGCAGGGTTGTAATTGGGATTGGCCATCACCGTAGAGGTATTCCTAGCCTCTATGTTTTGGACACCTTACGTCTTCCATCCTCTACCACTCCCACCGCCTATGTGTCCTCCGCTGCCTCCATTACATCATTTGCTCAATGGCATCATTGTCTTGAATATCTATGTGGGTCTCGATTGTCTACCTTAATTAATGGAGGTTGTTTAGGTCGAGTCCCTATTAAGTCTAGCTTTCATTGTAAGGAGTGTAAGCTTCGAAAATAAATTTAACTTCATTACTCCTCAGTATCTCATATTCTGCTAGATCTTTTGATCTCATTCACTCAGATGTATCGAGACCCACTCATTTTGCTACAAAAGGTGATCATAAGCATTATGTCATTTTCATTGATGATTATTCTCGATGCACTTGGATTTATTTTATAAAACATCGCTCTTAATTGCTCTTAATTTATTGGTCTTTTACTTGTATGGTTCATACTCAGTTTTCTACTTCCATTAAGGTTTTTCGTTCTGATTCTGGTGGTATGTCTTATTCTTTTCGTCAATTTTTGACCTCTGAGGGCACCCTGCCACAACTTTCTTATCCTGGTGCTCATGCTTAAAATGGTGTGGCTGAACGTAAACATCATCATCTCATTGAGACAACTTGCACACTTTTGATTGCAGCATTCGTTCCCTCTCATTTTTGGGGTGAAGCTATTTCCACCACCGTATATCTCATCCATCGCCAACCATCATCCAAACTTTCTGGCAAGTGCACTAGTGAGATTCTTTTTGGAATAGCTCTCAACTATGATCATCTTCGGGTCTTTGGATATAGTTGCTATGTTTTACTTGCCCCTCGTGAGAGCACTAAGTTAACCATTCAGTCTATTGAGTGTGTTTTTCTAGGGTATAGTCATGAACATAAGGGCTATCGTTGTTATGATCCTTCTTCTCGCCGCATCCGTATCTCACATGACATTATCTTTGTTGATGATCGTCCTTAGGGCTGGGCATTCGGTTAAAACGGTTATATCGGTTCGGTTAAATCGGTTAAGAATAAATTCGGTTATAGCAAAATGACAACCGAAATTTCTTCAGAAACAATAATAACCGATCAAATTCGGTTTTGGTTAAATCGGTTCGGTTAATCGGTTAACCATAAAATGCAGCAGCAGCATAAAATACAGCAGCAGTGAATGAAGAATACAAATGCAACAAATTGCTTCTACTTAGCTCAGGCATACACAATTAACAATCCATACACAAAAGAAACATAGGAGCAACATAATAAAAGAGGTAGCCTGGTACAATCTCACAAATAGTCTTACAATCTCACACAAATACAAATACATAATACCAGATTAGAAGTAGTCTGATACATCACAATTCACAAACCATGAAAACAGGACATAGTAGTTTCAAACTGAAAGTTGAAATCATCAAGCTGCACTTTCACAAACATAACATAGTAAAAGTACTTGATAGCTAGCTTGACCAACACAGAAAATTATGAAAGCCTAGCAGAGGAGACATCATTATCCTTCTCACTGAGTTGGTCTTAGATTTAGTGGACTTGGCCTTAGTAGTAGCAGACTTGGGTGAATTTGCCATGCTAACAAGATCTGTAATAAGTGTTCAAACCAGCCAACACAACAAAATGTTAGTTCATGAATAATAAGCAACATGAAACAAATAGACAAAATACTTATTACTTACCTTCCTCCAGTTTGGTCAATTCTTCAGGGTCCTCTTCAGCACTAAGAGTAGTGGATCGACGAAGCCAATCTTGTGTACAGATCAAGCGCTCGACCATCGTTGGTGTAAGTGAGCTCCTAAAGTCATCAAGGACACGTCCACCTGTGCTAAAGGCCGACTCAGATGCCACTGTTGATATAGGAATTGCCAACAGATCACGAGCCATGTGAGACAATATCGGGAATCTGTGAGTATTGTCCTTCCACCATTCAAGAATATCAAACTCTTTCTTATCCTCTTCATTCTCTTCAGCGAAGTATTTCTCAAGTTCAGACTTTGTGGTGACATTTCCACCACAATCAAGCCTCATCTTCTGAGCAATTACAGACCTCATCAACCTTTTGTTCTTTTCTAGAGCCTTTTCAGAATCACTAGGCTGTTGTGCCTTGTCACTCGGAGCATACAAGTTTTTGTACTCTTCAAACAAAGAATGGAAAGATTTAGGTACTGCCTCCCACAATTCTTCTCTTGTTTTATGACCAAACATTTCTAAGGTAACCATCTTTGTGTAATCAGATAATTTGTACCTCGGATCAATTGCAACACAGAAAAAAATGACCAAGTTTCTCATTTCATCCTTCGCAACCCACTTATCTCCCCAGTACTTGTAGTACTTCACTAGCATTCTCTTACCCATTTCCTTGCGTATGTTATCAGAACTTTGACACCATTCTCGCAGTAAAATCAAAACATCAGCAATCTCATGAAAATAGGTGTGAGAAGTAACGTGTTGAGTGGCTGAAATACAGAGGGTAAGCTCATAAAAGTGTTCAAGAAACTCAGCCATCTTCTTGGCCTGTTCCCAATCTGTTTTCTCAAGAATTCCTAGCATGTTCTGTCCTTCTAAATCAAGTTGGTAGTAGGGATCTTCATCCTTATACCTTTCAAATGCCTTTTCATAAGGTATTGCAGAAGATAACATAAGATAAGTTGAGTTCCATCTAGTACAAACATCTAGGGATAAAAATGCTTTGCTGTCCACCTTTGCTAATTCAGCACATTTCTTAAATTTAGCCAATCTAGATGGAGAACTCTTCACAAACTTAACAGCAGCACGGACACGACAAACTGAAACATCAATTTCTTTTAGACCTTCAGTTACTATCAAGTTGATAATGTGTGCAACACATCTTATATGAAGATACTCGCCTTGTGCAATGCTACAATTTGACTCATTCAAGACCCTCCTCATATACTTAATAGCACCATTATTTGAACTAGCATTATCAATAGTTATAGTAAAAAGTTTATCTATGCCCCATTCAGCCAAGCAATTCTCTAAAGATTTTCCAATATTTTCTCCTCTATGGCCCTTTATCAAGAAAAACCCAATAATCTTCTTGTGTAAGTTCCAGTCAGAATCAATAAAATGTGCTGTTACACACATGTAGTTTTGCTGTGTGTTTGAAGTCCATGTGTCAGTTGTGAGGCAAACTCTTTCACATTTTTGCTTAAAAATGTCTTTTAGTTTTTCTTTCTCGACATCATAAACACAAACACAAGATCTTGTGGCTGTTTTTCTAGATGGCACAGTAAAACGAGGGCATGCATTGGCCATAAACTTTCTAAAACTAGGTCGTTCAGCAAAAACAAAAGGTAATTCATCCGTAATTAACATTTCAGCAAAGCTATTTCTTAATTCTTCAGGATCAAACTTTCAAGTAGAAATATTACCTACACTACTACTACACCCAGGAGATATTTGTAATTGTAAAGTGCCTTGATCATCAGGATTTTTGTTAGGATTTTTCTTGCATATTCCTAGGTGATATTTGAGAGAGGTTGTACCATTTCGTTTTGAATGACAGCTGAGCTCACGACTGCAATACTTGCACTTGGCCTTCTTCAGTACACCTCCAACAAGAATCTTGTGGTAGCTGTCCCATACATCTGATCTTGGTGCCATAGCCTTTCTCTTCTTCACTTCCTTGTTCTCAACCTTCTGTTGTTCCTGCTGCTCATTGGTCTCATTCTGCTGCTGCTCATTCTTCTCTTTGTTTTCAGCATCAGATCTCACAACTTCAAGATTTATATCAGTATCCCCCATCTACAAATCTAGCAAAACAAATGAGTTCAACAAATCAAAATAGTTGCCTGCTGAAATCACTAAAATATGGAATAAATCACAGGGAAAAAGGGAAGAGAACAAATAACATGCGTTGGATTGGAGGCTTTGGAGCCTTGTTTGTTCCTGGCTTCCTACGTGAACCTAGCTCCCTGCTTCCCTGCGTGGATTGGAGATGCCCAGCCCTAGTTTTTGCTGTGGATACTGGAGACAGAACAAGCTATGAGAATGACTGAATGAGAATGACGGTGCCATGGCGGGCAGAGGAGAAATGGGGATTGGGGACTAGGGTTTCTGCCTTTTTGTTCCCTGCACTGGCTGCTTGATGGGCCATTTGGGCCAGCTACATGCCTCAGCCAGTCAGCGTGAGTGAGTGCATCAGATCAGCAAACAATTCGGTCCAGTTAATCGGTTAATCGGTTAACTGCACCTCAAAACCGAACCGATCACCGATCACCGAATAGCACAGGTTTTTTAACCGAACCGATAATCGATTTAACCGACTATTTTGGTTAAATCGGTTCGATTCGGTTTGGTTAATCGGTTTCGGGTAATTTTTGCCCAGCCCTAATCGTCCTTTCTTTTACCATCCTTCAACAAAGTTATCCTATTCTCCCATAGAATCCACATCCTTTTTATCTCTTTCTGATATCTCCTTTAGTGATCACTCTCCTAACACCTCTCAATCACCACCAGTTCCTCTTATTTTTCCTGAGTCATCCCCATGTCATTCCATTCCTCTTCCACCTAAACCACCTATCACTCATGTTTATACTCGCCGTTCTTCAGATACACCTCCTACCTCCACTCCTTCGGCTGATTCCGATACTCCTAATATTCATGATTCTCTTGATGTTCCTGGTTCCAGTGAGACACACATTGTTTCTGATGAGTCTCTAGTTGGCCTCAGTTACCATCTTCGGGATCGGACCACTCTTAAGCCTCTTGACAGATTGGTTCTTTCTTGTGAGACTACTATGCTTAACGAGTCATCCACCTATCAGGAATCGTCTACCATTCTAGAATGGTAACATGCTATGTCTAAAGAACTTATTGCTCTTGACCGCACTCACACTTGGGATATTGTTCCATTACCATCTCATACGGTATCTATTATATACAAGTGGGTGTTCAAGGTTAAGACTAAGTCAGATGGTTCTGTTAAGAGATATAAGGCTCATCTTATTGCTAGAGATTTTCAGCAGACTTAGGGCCTTGATTATGATGAGACATTTGCCCCTGTTGCTCACATGACAACTGTTCGTACCCTGATTGTTGTGGCTGCTAGCTGTTCTTGGACTATATCTCAAATGGATGTCCAAAATGCTTTTCTGTATGGTGATTTACATGAGACTGACTATATGTAGCCACCTACAGGTATGGATGTGCTCTCTGGACATATTTGTCATCTTCGCCGTGCATTATATGGTCTAAAATAGGCTTCTTGTGCTTGGTTTGAGCGGTTTGTCTCTGTGAAACATACTGCTGGTTTCATTCCTAGTGAACATGATCTGACTTTATTCATTCATCTCTCTTCACGTGGACGTATTTTGCTTCTTCTATATGTGGATGTTATGTTGATCACAGGTGATAATGTTGAACATATTTCTAAGGTGAAGTAGCAACTTCGCATAGAGTTTCTGATTACTAATTTGGGTCCCCTCAGTTATTTCTTGAGAATTCAAGTGTTGCACATTATAAGGGGATATTATTTGTCTCGGTCTAAATATATACATGATCTTATTTCTCATTAAGGTATTACTGATGATCGAACTGTTGCCACACTCATGGATCTTTATTTGCATCTTTGTTCTACTGATGGCACACCACTTAAGGATCTCTCTCGATACAGAAACATTGTGGGTAGTTTGGTTTATCTCACTGTTACCTAGCCGGATATTGCTCATGTCGTCCATATTTTGAATCAGTTTATGAGTGCTCCTACTTCTACTCATTTTGGACATTTACTTTATGTGCTATGATATTTAAGGGGGACATCATCTCAGAGCTTGTTTTACTCTCATGATTGTCCACTTAAGCTTTATGCTTACTCAGACTCTACTTGGACAAGTGATCCAACAGATCATCGCTCTGTTATTAGCTATTATATTCTTCTTGGCTCTTCTCTTGTATAGAAGTCCAAGAAACAAACAGTAGTCTCTCGGTCCAGTACAGAAGTAGAACTTCATACACTTGCTACTACTACTTCTGAGATTGTGTGGCTAAGATGGCTATTGGCTAATTTTGGGGTCTCTTGTGATAATCCTACACCTCTTCTTTGTGACAATACTGGAGCCATACAGATTGCTAATAATCCTGTGAAGCATTAGCTTACCAAACATATTAGAGTTGATGCCTCCTTTACTAGATCTCATTGTCATCAGAAAATTATTGAGCTCCAGTATGTGTCATCTGAGTTATAAGTTGTAGATTTCTTCACCAAAGCTTAGACTCAAGCGCAACATCGACTTTATTTACTCAAACTCAATGTGTCAAATCTATCTTAAGTTTAAGGGGTGTTAAGATTGATATGTGTTCATATATGTATGTATGTAGTAGTAGTATTTCTATTACTTTTAGTCCCTGTGACTTCTGTTACTTTTGTGCTGTCTAGACGATCGGACATATTCGATCGTCCTGTTGTGCTTCCTAGATGATCAGATATGTCTAATCGTATCTCTCTAATGTATATGTATGTTTGAACCTTGCTATAAAATGTATTGCATATTCTAAAAGTTACAAAAAGAACCCCATGTCGGTTTCAAAAATAGTATAGATTTCACTAACAATGAGGGTCTACATATCAATGAGAGAGATTATGGTTCTGCCACCACCACTAGCTACTTTTAAAGTAGTATAGATAAAGAGTCAAAACATCACAATATTGTCAATACACACATGTTAACATAAGCAATGATTTTGTCGTCCATCATGTGAACAGTGAATCAGCGGTACCAGGGTTAGCAATATCGCTCGGCTACCTCCTAGTCAATTTGCTCGAACCGACCGGTTTGATTCAAATTTCAAATTTGAAATTGAAAAAATGAAAAATTCTAAAAACATTATTAAAATAGCAAGTGAATTAAGATGATTTATAATAAAATTAGTTTTCAAAAATATTAAAATATCACAAAGTTGTGAATCAGGCGAGATGAATAAAAATAGAAAATGCAAAAATAATTACTTCACCTACCTAGCTGGTAGGCCCATTAGCCCATGATTTTTTCTTTTCTTTTTTAATTTTTACAGCACAAAATACATCTGAACGATTCAACACAAAATACAGTTAGGATTTTTATCTAATATGATATGTATTATCACATGCGTTATGTATTATCTAATATGAACTTGTTTGAAGTTATGAACTTATGAGTTTGTGGTATTATATGTGAAGTTGTGAACTTATGAATTTGTGATATTGTAAGTTTCTAATTTATCTCGTAAAAAAATAAACATCATACCAAAATCTTAACAAAATGTATCAAAAATTTGTATAACATTACAATAATGTTCTATAGTTTTACAGCTTTCAAATTTTGCTGAAACATTGGGTCGATCGTTTTTTCTGCCCGACCGGTCGGTTACCGAGCCAGTTTGGTTGGTTATCGAGTTGGTACCGCTAGACCAAGCACTATCGCTCGGTAACCAACCTCATACCGAGCGGTAGTCAGCTCTGCTACTGTGGTAACCATTTTCACTGGACCGATTTAAATTCAAAAATTAGATTATAAAATTTTACTGAATTAGACCGATTACCGCTTGGTTACCGCGATAACCGTCCGTCTAGGCCAGGCGGTAACCGATGCCCAAATGGATTTGTGAACCCTGATTGACACCATACATATGCATTCCAGAACATTAAATGCTCAATTGTCAGATCGTTTCTTTACATGTTATCTAGACCTACCTATGATGTTAAAATACTCGACTCGTTGCCGCAACAAAAAAAGGAAATTGATTATATATCTTTTTATTAGTCTAAAATCTAGAATATACTAGATACAAATTAGTAATATACCCTCCTCTAATATATCTACTATAGCATATATATTTTTCTACTCTTTCTGTACATCTAGAGCGTATATGTATGTATTGTACTATATTTGAGCCTCTAAATACCCTTTTTGCCCCCTTTTCTACGGCGCATGGCTGGGCAACGACTTCGGCAGAGGCGTCTCGTCATCCGCACATGCGAGCCACTAGTCGTGGGCAGTGGCGGCGAGGCAGAGGGGACCCGGTAGCCCACCGGCATTCATGTACTGGATATTCGGAACTGGAGGGGAGGGACGCAGGGTGCTCAGAGCATCCACAATATTGAAATAAAGGGTGTCTAAGAGAATCTTTTTGTCTTATGCCCTATTTGGGGGAGCTGTAGATTCTCAGAATCAGCTAGTCCGAGTATCTAGCTAGCTGATATGAGTAGCAACTGGTCTGAGTAGCTGGACTGTTTGGTAACCTAGCTTTTAGTGGCTAGCTATTATCCTGATTGCATGCTGCGTGTTATTTTGTAATGGTAATATATATATTATAATTTTGATAATAATATATTTTAAAATCACCATTACATTGTAACAAGCTATAAAATTTACCATATTAAGCAAATTGTAATGGTTAATACAATAATTCAATAATATATATATATATCATCTATCCTCTGCTTGCCATCAAGGAGTTTGCTATAAAATTACGAAAGGTGCACATGTCACCATCGTCAAATGCCATGCCACTATAACCACCTACTGTCGAATCCTCAACATGTGGCATGTAATCTTCATCATCATCACATCTATCAAATAACAAATCACTTAAAGCACTTTCTCGAATAAAATTATGAAGTGACATACAAGCAATGATGATCTTCTTTTGCTTATCAAGTGGATAGCTTGGCATATGTAACAACATTCTCCATTTCATCTTTAAAACCCCAAATGATAGCTCGATCACATTTCGAAGAGAGGAATGAGCATGATGGAATACCTCCTTCATACCACTTGGTCGGTGGCCTCGTTGGAAATCTGGTATGTGGTTCAAGATTACATAAAAGCATATATGTCTTTATGGATTTAAGATTACATAAAAAGATTACATAAGAACATAGCACATAACAACACATTCTACTTCTTATCCTCATACATCCTCCTGAGCCAAGCAATTTTTCCCTCATCGGTCTTAAAGGAGCGAAATACTGCACGATACTCTTGTTTGATAAATAACTTGTTGTAATGTAGTGTTCATCACCTTTGATAATGTAGCAATGAACCAAGCGATATTACATAGCAGTGAAAAATTAGTTGCCCTTTTGTCTTGAGATAAAAAGAACATGACCCATTAGTTTGTTAGTGATTTTTGTAATGAGATACAACATGGTCATACTACAAAATGCGGTACAGGCAGATCTCTCGAGCTTGCAGCATGAACAAGATCAAATAGCTTGCAGTAATCTTACAAAAAATGGAGCTTGACCAAGCTCCGTTCGACAGAAATTCAGGTTTGTGGCTTTAGTTAAACTTATCAAATACCTTGCGGCTCGTTGTACAGGTGTGGAGCACTTAAGCGGTGGCACTGCGGTGGAGGGCTTAAGTGGCGGTGCTGGGGTGGCAGTCTCAAGTGGCGACGCTGGGGCGACGGGCTCAACCGGTGGCGCTAGGGCAGCGGGCTCACCCGGCGGCGTTAGGGCGGAGAGCTCCCAGGAGCGACCAGATCTCCCTCACCCGGCAGCACAAGGCAGGAGGATGCACTGGTGAGAGAGGTTAGGGTTGGGACAAATTGGGTGTGTGGTGGGTTTTATTCGATGGCATGGTGGGTAAATAAAATTTCGAAGAATCTGAAGAAGTTGGGGGTAGCCAACTTCTCAGCTACTAGGCTTGTGAGGAGTAGCTGCGTCTACAGATTTTGAACATTTGAGCCATCCAGGTACCTTTTGGGGGAGCTAGCTAGCCCAGAAGCTCCCTCAAATAGGGTCTTAGTACTAGTTCTATATATTAGGAGGGTAGTGCTAAGTAAGACATGGATTCTATGCATAGATACTAGTTCTCTAAATTAAATAATACTACTTTTTACATTTTTTAGTTTGGTCGTTGTCTATTGGGTAGAGCATATATTTTTATATATTTTTTATTTTACTAAAGATCTCACCTCTAGTACTATACATTACAGCATTTTTTATAATAAATAACTTTGTCTATATATCCATCTAGTATTAGTGCTAAAGCCCTTCACATTGTGGATGCTCATGTGCTGCTGAGGGCAGTGTACCACCCGAGGAACCGCTACGTGCTGCACCTCGATGCGGGCGCGGTGCAGGAGGAGCGGGCGGAACTGGCGGCCACCGTGCGGGCGGACGGCGGAGAGGGCGTGGAGGGAAGTTTGGGAACGTCGACGTTGTCCGCGACAGAGCTACGCGGTCGACCGGACTGGGTCGTCTGTTCTCGCCGCCACGCTGCATGGCGCCGTCGTGCTGCTCAGGATCGCCGACGACTGAGACTGGATCGCCGAGCAGAACCCTTGTGCCAAGAACTGGCCTTGATTCCTTTTACCAAGCCCCTCTCATTCAGGTTCATGAACGCTCACTTGTTCACTGCAGATTTACTCCTCAAACCGTACTTCTGAATTCCGATCCCAGTAAAAATAGCAGATGCTGCATTTTTCTGGGGAAAGGTTTAGCCTGTTTCTTGGTGATCGATCCGAGTGCTTTGACCTTGACCTTGGTTAGATGTGGTGAACTGCTTTTTAAGTGAAAGCAGGTGTCGACAGGCTGATCCTGCAGGCTCAACGGTTATTTATTTGCGAAACTGTTAGGCACTGTGGTAGTATGATTCATCAACATTTTTGTGGTCACTGGTTCATAACTAAAAGACAGATCGGTCTGAGGGGATCACTGGGCATTCCACGCTGAAATGAAAAGACTATGCTTATTAATTGGGAGGGAGGATCGCCCGTGTACACTGTAGTTGATGGCATTTTAGTCATTTCAAGTGATTAATACATAGAAATATAATTTAAAAAATAGAAAAATATATTTACTAGAATAAATAGTCTAGAGAAGGATATATAATCAATTTTCCTCCGACAAAAAGGGTGGTTAAAGAACACCCACAATTTACAAAATGAACACGCCAACAAAAACAGGCTGAGGATGACCTGACAGGAGAGCACATCGGTAATACTAATACTGATTCGAGTTTATCCTTATATTACCCTTAACCACCATCACAGTCATAATTATCTTTCATTTAATAAGGGATATATGTAATTTTTATTTGTTGGTAATTTACCTTTTGAAGCTAAAAGTGCACTTATTTTGACTATTTTGAGACGGTGGAAGCATGTTTGTTTTATAGTAACAAGTAGGAGTAGTAATTTCCTCCCCATGCAAACTAATAGTAAAGAATAAATAAAATATAGGTCATTAAAGAGTCATATCAGCACTAATGGAGAATTGATAGATATTATATGGTCGCAACCAAACTTTTGAATGATCCAGCTCAGTCTTCGTAGAAACGAATTTTGTATGCTTAAACTAACTTAAATTAGGGCATGTTTAGAAGAGATTGTAGCGGTTGCAGCAATTTTTAGAATCTAAAACTTTTTTAAACGATTCACATAGATTAAAAAAACAATAGTTATATGATTTAAAAATAAACTAGAATTTAGAAACTGAATACACTAGCATCTCTATATTATCATCAGTTAAGTCTCGTAGTTTGTAGCTACCTAAATATTTAGACCATAAACTTGCTAAAAACTGCACACCAAATTCATACTAACCACAGCCATCAGAGACCGGGTGTCACAAACTGGCCAGTTGATAGCTAGCTAATCTCCATCATACGATAATTAGTTGTATGGTTGATGACGTCCAACTTCTCCATCAACAAACATGCATTAGTCGCAATCAAGCTAGTATATTACGTATTTTTTATTAATATTGTCCAACTCATGCCATTTCATACAACCAGCAACAATTATAGTCCTCTTTCCGTTCTAAAAGATTTTATTTTTAGCAATTCTTAGACACATTAATAGTGTGAAGAAATTATTTAGGTACTCTTCGTTAATCGTATTAGCTCTAATTTATATGCAAGATAATTAGGTGGTGTCATTTAATTAACTAGAGCTTATTAAGTGTGTGTACGTATTAATCGAAATAAAGAATATAAAATCAATTCTTTGTGGAACAAAATTTAAATGTGAAAATAATTTCTTTGTGAGATGGAGAGCGTATGTAATATTAATGTCAAATATGAGGGTTGTCTTGCTAGTTACTAGCAGCCACAAGATGGCTTTGAACAATCAAGATTTCTCGTAGAAGTTCTACGGAGGTAGTTGTCGCCATTATATAAATCCGACATCATCAAAGCAAGATTTTGACTGAACAATCCAGATTTCTCATATCACGGTCGTCATAGAGCTATAAAACTCGAGAACATTCCATCTTGACAGATGCTTTGATAGCAGCTTGCAAATATGTTGTTCAGATTCTTCAGACAAGTCACCAAAGTCAGATAGATCCTGGTACTCTAGCTCACAGTAACTTAGAATTCTTCACACTACCGATATCTCAGCACTACCAGTAATAAATAAATCAAATGTTCTAATTATACAGCCATAGAGGAGGATTCGCTCGCTACTCGTCGATCATTCTCTGTCAGTTATGAGTTAATGTCGCGTGGAGATCAAAACTCCAGCAGTAACAGATGCCGCGCATTGCCAACACCATCATGAAAACTTGCTCATGAAAAAATTAAGTTGTGAAGGCATGGATTGGTTGGTTCTCTGGAGGGTCACAGGGGAGGAACAAGCATCACAGTCATTGTTTCATTCGTTTCATGCCACCATTACTGAAGGGAGAAGCGCCACCTGGATGCGGGCTTTCCTCTCTAAGTGGTGAGTTCAACATAGCGAGTTCTCGGAGTTGCTGCCTCTTGTAGTAATCTTGTGATTCATCCTATATAGAAAAGCATAAAGTATTAGGATTTATAAAGTGGCAGAAAAAGAACATACAAATTGTGATTTAGAAAGACGAGGGTAGGACCGAATGCGTTAGTACTAAGCAGTGCACTACAAAACTACATCATGATAAAACAGCTGGCACAGGAAGATGGAAGTTGTGAAAATGAGAATGGGAGAAAATAGCAAGGTATGGTTCAATTTGTTACTTAGCAATTGCAAATTTTAATCCCTTGAGAACTCGTTTGGATGTGTTTGGATGTTCCAGCTTGTTAGTTTGTTGGACATCAATGAGTTGTAAGAAAGATAAGACTTGAGACAAATATGCATACCATTGGTTTCAACAACTCTTCTAGGATTTCTTGTGCTTTTGCAAGTCTAGCATCAATGACATTGGCAGGTAACTCAGCTTCAATCAAGATATGCAGAGGGTCATCCAAGTGTTCATATCCAACTCTTCCCTTAAGTTGCTCCTCCTTTTAAGAAATGAAAGGAACCACATGTGAGCATCACAGGCTTGCCAGACAGAACCAAAAAAATGATGAACCAGCTGTTCAAATACACAAACCATATCCATATATCTGCTTATTCCACATATTCCACAAAAGGGAGGTCTGTTTACCTTGTTAGGGTCTTTAATTGAGCCCTTTCCTCTGATGAAAACACGACAACCTGTAGAGGCTTCAATCCTCTTCAACGAATTTCCCCTTGGTCCAAGAAGGCGACCAATAAAATTGAACTATGGAAAATACAACAGAGTGAGTAAATATTTGACTCCAAACATCACAAATACAAAAAAAGAACTTACATTAGGGTAAGCATCCGTTGGTATTTCCAACCGCAAGATCTTCTTGACAATATACGAAGAGGGGCTCTGTGCTGCTCCTTGCCAACCCACAGCTCCGTGAGAGAAACTTACTCTCTGGTCGATGTGAGAATACCAAGGTTAAGTACCATTTGCGATACAATAGAGTGCAATAAATGTAGCACTAAACAAGAAGGCCAAATGTAACTGGTGATCCATAGGAAATGTAAGAACATAAATAGGAAATCAGTCACTAGCTATGATATACATCCTCAGTTCATAGACTCTACGATAGAACACACTATCAAATTTCTTGCTAAAGGCATATCTACTTATTTCCGTGCAATTATCAAATGCTAAGTAACAAGTATATCAAGATCTTGATTGTCAGTATGGTATTACATCCTTCAGTTACATCTAATAACTATATGGAATTCCTTGAGCACTTTAAGAGGTAGTCATATGATTTGCTCAATATTTATCCAAGTTCACCAATCAAGTCGCATTTAAATAATTCAAATAGCAAAAGGAAGCGGAAGGAACGAAAAAGAGCATATTGTTGGAATGTATTGTGACTTCTGTTGAAGTATTTCGTATAATTGAACTCAAACCATAAATGATGGATAATAGTGTCACACAGAGTCAAAGACTCAACTAACTCAACTTACAGCTCTGATTTGGATAATACGAGTGCCAATTAGGACAAGTTCTTAACTTTGTTCCCTATACAAGGGAAACATTTATTGCAAGATAATTCTTTTAGCCACGCTGGCAGAGAAATGACCAACCAAAACTGCCATACTTTTTTTCCACGACAGAGCAAAACAATATCATATCCATTACTATGGTGCTCTAGTCCTGTTATTGGCACATGGATGTGCATTGCTAAGCAGTGGAAGTGTTGTAAGATAGTCTAAGGGGTTTAGATCATAGGCTGGACTGATGATGGTCTGCTATTTACGAGCATGATGAGAAGAAAAAAGAGTGATAACTAACACCAGAAGTGACCATGCTGCACAAAAAACACGTGGCCTAATGGTAAAGCACAATGGTGAGGTGACTGAGGTTAGTATAATACCATACTCCTCTAAATCAATGACGGTCAGTTCCACCTACCTATCCTTATTTGTTTTTCAGTATGGACAGTGCTAAAAATACGAAATAGATGTATATGACAAGTTTCTTTCATTCTAAAGGGATTTTCATGACAAGAACACCAGAGCATTTGGTACTGCACTTCAAAGTTTTAGCATTATGACTTAATACCTCAGGTGTAAATTACTTTTGCACTTGTTTCTCTCACTTCATGAATGATTTGCAGTTCTTAATAGTTCTTGTATAAAAAAGTATGGCTACTTTAGAAGTTGTGAGTGGGATGAAATTTTAAAGAGAAGGAGAGTGTAAACTTTAACATCAACGCATGTCTTACATTGATATCGTGTTCAACATGTACTGTGGTGATTATTTATTCAGAAGTCCGAAGGTTAAGAGGAGGCAGGGGAGAAGTGAATCTTACAAGGCAAAACTCAAGATAAGCTGATCAAAACATTACCTATTCCAAATAAAAATTGTGCTAGGTTATCAAAACAGAAAAGCTGTATGATGACCATTGGTAGCTTGTTGCCACATGTATAGTAATCTTTTTTTAAAAGGGTATACATAGTACTCTTTAAAAGCCAATTTTACTTCAAGAAGACCTTGATAGATTAGCTTGATGACAGCGTATAAATATGGAGTGGCTTCTAACAAAACCACCATAATTACACATTCATTTGTTTCCTTCTTGTGCACATCGCACTTCTAACAAGTCTAATGCAACTTATCTTATTAGCAATATGTTACATGACAGTATCGCACAGCCTCTGTCCCAGTGATCATTGATCAAATATGATACATGACTGAATGTAGCACATTCATGTATTTAGATAACTATTAATGCTTACCTCTGGACGCATCCCACTCCATGGACCAAAACCATTACCACAGAAATTGGGCATGGGGAGCGACGGATGCATCTGATTTGGACTTGCAGGTGGCAACCTATCAAAATCTCCTATACCAGGTTGGCGAAGCATTCCAGACACACGCATTATCTCTGTTAGCAGCAAACATTAGCACATGGCAACATGAACACATGAAAACACCTGATGCCACTGAAGAAAAGATACAGTCTTTGTCAGAGAATCAAGCTACAGCCTTTCAAGGCCTAGGACACAGAAGGATTGCACGTAGACCCTGAGGAAGTTTTGCATCAAGCAAAGACTAGTATGAGCAGTTAGCCAGGCCGTGAATCAGAAAAGGACGAATTCCAATCTGATCCAAGAATGTTATCCACTCTAAAAAACAGGACAACGGAAAGCACAGCTAGGAAAGGAACCAGAGCTCTCACCTTGATTCAACAACTTACTGCAGATTGGGAGCACCTGCATGAACGGCCCCAGCTTCTGGTGCTCCTGCAACAACTCCGCCAAGTACTGCCTGCGCCACCGCAATTCCAATCAGGCCGCCGCCATCCAACCCGAACGAACCAGAAACACGAAACAAGCCACAATTCAGACCCGGCCGGCCACCACGCCCAAAAAGAAACAACCTTTCTCTATCACTCTCCCAAGAAACCCAATCCCGGCGTCCTCGCTTACCCGGCTGCGTCCGGCGGCCCGGGGGGCCTCACCTGCGGCGACATGGACCTCCCGGGGGAGAAGCTCCCGTCCCTACCGTGCAGGCCGTCCATGGCGATGGCAGCCGGATTGATTGGGAGGAAGGAAACCGAACGCGACGAAGAGGAGGAAGAGGACCGGGGGCCGGTGCTCGTTTTCGCCTCGTATTCTTTTTTCCTTTTCTCGGTACGGTGGCGATGTCCCTTTTTTAGG